>CAUYQU010018383.1:0-76803 GCA_963574635.1 Cheracebus regulus | reverse complement strand
CAACAGTGTAAAAGTGTTCCTATTTCTCCACATCCTCTCCAGCATCTGTTGTCTCTAGATTTTTTAATGATCGCCATTCTAACTGGTGTAAGATGGTATCTCAGTGTAGTTTTGATTTGCATTTCTCTAATGACCAGTGATGATGAGCATTTTTTCATATATTTATTGGCCTCATGTATGTCTTCTTTTGTAAACTGTCTGTTCATATCCTTTGCCCACTTTTGAATGGGCTTGTTTGTTTTTTTCTTGTAGATCTGTTTTAGTTCTTTGTAAATTCTGGATATTAGCCCTTTGTCAGATGGGTAGACTGCAAAAATTTTTTCCCACGTGTGTACCTATGCAACAATATTGTATGTTCTTCACATGTACCCCAAAACCTAAAATGCAATAAAAAATAAAATTAAAAAAAAAAAAAAGAAATTGCCCCAGGCACCGGAATCTTCAACAACCACCCTGCTCAGTCAGCAGTCATCAATATCAAGGCCAGCCTCTGTACCGGCAAAAAGATTATGACTTACCGAAGGCTCAGATGATGGTTAGCATATTTTTTAGCAATAAAGTATTTTTAATTAAGATATATATACATATATTAGTTTATTAGACATATGCTATCGCACATGTAATAGACTATGGCAAAGTATAAAGTAACATTTATATGCACTGGGAAACGACATATTTCTGCGACTCACTTTATTGCAATAATTGCTATGTTGAGGTGGTCTGAAACCAAATCAACAGTAGCTCCAAGGTTTACCTGTGTATCTGGATACTTAGCAAATAAAATCCTTAAATCTTTTATGTAATAATATTCACTATAATTGTTTTATACATCTTAATATATGTGTTAGAAGAAGTTTACAAATTTATTTAAAATCTTTTTTGGATTTTGGCCCAGTTTCAATAAATCTATTGAACAATTTGATAGTACTTGATATCTCATAATGTGTAGTGTCAAAATATGAATGTACTATGCTGACGAAATTAATGTGCTCTGTTAATAAGGCTATCAGAGTTATATAGTTAACATATATTTAAGTTATATATATATTTATATTTTTTATAGAAGCCTTACATATTTTTAAAATTTATATATATTTCTTATTTTAATTATTATGCATTATATGAAAATATTACATATGTTTACAGACTGTCCAAATGCAACTGAATATTGTGTAATAACATCATATCAAGTGATTTTGTTATACTCTTATTAATTCTATTACTTTATATCTGGATACTTATGGATTTTATAAATACACAATCACATCTTTTGACAATGAAATTTTTAATACACATATATTACTTTTTTTTTTACCGTATTGCACCTGCCAATACATAATCACAACTTCATATAGAAGTTATATGGATTGTCTTTATTTTCAATTTCAAAGAAAATTCTATCATTTAGACACATCTGCTGTAGGATTTGTAGATAAACTATACTAAATTAAGAAAGTGTCTACACCTGACTAAAATATTTAAAATTATGGTTTGAATTTAGTATTTTTGTGAGTACTTATTTTTCTATAGAAATTGTGACTTTAAAAAATTTGAAATATATTTATGTCCAGATTAAAATGCATTCCTAAAATAAACATAGCTCTTTTATGTGTACTACAATTTAAATTTTTGGCATTCGGATTGGCATATAGTGAGATTGACCTATAATTATCCTGTTTTATTGTCTCTTCCATGTTTTGATTCAAGATTATATAATATGAGCTGGAAAAAGTCCATTACTTTTAAACTCTCTATTCTATTTAGTAACAAAATAATTTCTAAATTACAAATTCTCTTCTATTGTCAAAAACAGCTTTTGTAATTTTGAATTTTTTTTTTCACTTTTGGCATATCAAACTGGTGAAATCACTTAGAACTGGAGTTTGCATAAGTGGTGACAGTGGGAGATGTATTTCAAAACTATTACATAATCAATTCATTAGTGGATAAGTACTTTTTAAGTTTTGTTATTTCTCCTTTAGGCAATTCTGGTTCATTGTTCAAGATTTTCTTTGTCATGTAAGGTATTAAACCTACTAAACATTATTAGATATTTATCATGTCATCTTATTGTTTGTTACCTTCAACGTCTGTAGCGATGTCCCATTTTTTATCAATCATGTTTGTTACATGTGTCTTCTCCATGTCTAAAAAGTCTTGTCAGTTAAAATTGTCTTTTACTATGCCTACAGTCAATGATATTTTCTTCAATATTATTCTTATTTCTCAGATATCTATCCAGGTATCCAGTAAATTTTTTTACTATGGAGATTTTATCATTTTGTTTTTAGCTTTTGTTTTTACTTTGCTTTTGAGATGGAGTCTCACTCTGTCACTCAGGCTGGAATGCAGTGGCATGATCTTGGCTCACTACAATCTCCATCTCCCTGGTTCAAGTGATTCTTCCGCCTAGGCCTCCAGAGTAGCTGGGGTTACAGGTGCACATCACCAAACACAGCTAATTTTTATATTTTTTAGTAGAAACAGGGTTTCTACATGTTGGCCATGTTGGTCTCAAACTCCTGACCTGAGGTGATAGGCCCACCTTGGCATCCCAAAGTGCTGGGATTACAGACTATTGTTTAGCTTTTATTTCCCTACTTTTCATAATCATGTTTTCCCTTAAAAAGTTGATCTTTATACCATGTCTAAAAGGTTTTTTGAAGGGATATACTTGCAGCAGTACTAGAACTTACCTTGTTTGGTTCATTTTACTCATGAATTGGTCCTGGGCTGCCTGCTTACCAATATCTAAAACACTTTTTAAAAATATATGTTTTCAGTTTCCTTCCTATTTAAAAAGGAGATGGAATATCTGCTATCAGTTAGTCCACCATGGCTGGAAATATGAGTTTATACTAGCCTGTCTAGTTGTTTTGAAAATTTGCTATGGTACTTTTATGGTTTCTAATATATTTTATTTTTTAATCACCAAAAGCAATAATATACAATAATAATGTGAAATTTAGTAGGCTATTGATTATGTATGATATGTCTTAATTGCTTATATATAAGCATATATATACATATGTATAGGTATGTAATTATACGTATATAATTGCTTATATATAAGCAGAATATACACATAAGCAATTACACATATATTCTGCTTATACATATAAATAGACTGTGGCTTTACTAAAGTCAAATATGTTGCAAAGTACTGCTTTTCCAGCACAGATTTTCACTCTAAAGCATATAAATAATATTATAGCGTAATTACACAATCCATTATTCAATTAGAAAACAGTCCTACAAGAAATATTTATTTTCAGCCTCAGGTATTTCTTCTTTTACTCTGTAATTTCTGTGTAAGCCAAATCCTTATAATAGTTTTCAGTACTCTAATATTGAGTTTAATCCACTATCAATATGAACTGAAAATGTTATTTTTAGCATCATATGAAGAATTGCTTTTGGTGAAAATAATTCTAAAAGGTAAGTATTCCATAGGGAAAAGGATTTGAAAGGAAGAAAACTTAGTGATACACAGAAGAAGAAGACTATATTGGATTTTTAGTCTGTCATCATTCAAATGAATCAAACCATTCGAACTGCACCTATAAATCTTGGAAGAAGTAACAGAAGGAACATCTTCTATAGCTCATGCCAGTAAGTTAGCATTTCCTTATCAGCAAATTTTTGTTACGTTCCACTACTTAAGATATTGTTAGGAAATGTTAAAAGAATTTGCTATGATAAATCCACATGGTTAGAACTATGGAATACAGAAATAGCATATCCTAGAAACCATTTTTTTTAAAAGCCTTTCTCAGGTTTATAAAACCATATGAGCAGAACATAAGACAAGGAAGCAAGTGACCACTAAAATTTAAATTGCCTATTCCATCTCTAGGTATGAAATGAAGATTGGTTTATTAATCTATATTACAAAATAAGTGAAAACAGTAAATTAAGCTATAAATGATACATGTGTTTAATTCAATATGTTTATGATAAATTTTTACCCATACAATATCTAAATCAATTATATTGTGCATAGATGAAATGCTAGAAAATTACTTATATTGTCTGTTATTTGTTGTCACAAAATATAGTAAGTTTATTAAATTTAAAATATGTTTTGGGGGCTGGTTTAATAATATTTAAAAGTTGCTTCAAAACATGACTAATTGTATACTAAAAAAAACCTCAAAATCCAATTGAATTTTGTATAGATGCTCTTCTGTTTATGATGTGTTACTTGTCAATAAATCTACCATAGATTGAAAATATTATATATTGAAAACACATTTACTACATCTAATCTACTGAACATCATGGCTTATTCTGTACCATAAATATATTCAGAACACTTATATCAACCTACAGCTGGACCAAATCATCTGACAACACAGTACGTTGTAAAGAATGAGTGTTTTATCTGCATGATCACATGGCTGATGGGAGCCTCAGCTTTCTGTTGCTGCCCAATACTAGTAGAGTATGTCTCTAACCTCTACAAAGATCAAAATTAAAAATTTTAAGTATGATTTCTATTAAATATGTATCATTTTTGCACCATCATGAAGTCTAAAATTATCAGTCAAACCATCATAAGTTAAGACCTTTTGCACTGACATTTAGATAATTTGAAAACATATTCATTTGGTGAATTAGGTAAACCCCAGTTCTAACCAAGACTCTATAACTTTGTAACTAATTTCACTAGTGGGCTACACCTGTCATTTGTGGATAGGTTCAGTTAAAACTCTAACATTTATTTCATACTGAAAAAAATACTGATGGCAATTATTTGAGAATTTAGGGTTTATTTAGGTTCAGCTTGTAGCAGTAAGAAAGCACAATACATTGCACATGCTCTTAATTTGTCTTTCTTAATATTACAAAACAGTCAAGTTATAAACAAATCCCACTTTGTATAGACAAAACGTATATAAAAAGGACAGATACACTTTATACATGAATTAGCTGCCAGTTTATGTAAACAAATTTTTTAATGAACTTTATCACATCGTCTCTTGTCCAAGTTCTACCCTCCCCAGTAAATTTCACTTAATGCCATTGCACCAATAAAATTTTGTTGAGACTTTTGGCTTTGACCTTAATCCTTTTACACATCAACCTCTTTATCACATCAGAATAAACCTCAAATTCTTACCCTCATATAAAAATACAAAACAAAAACCTATATTAACTACCCCACAGCTTTTGCTCTAAATGAATTACTGCCATTTTACCTGTAGCCCACTCTGCTTTAGGAAAATTTGTCTTTGCTCTTTTTTGTAATTACAATTTAATTATCATATCAATAAAGTTTTTCTTTTCTCTATGCTAAGAATGATCTCTGTAGTTATTTCTTATAATTTTATGCTGCCTTGGCATTAATTTTGATTATAAGTTAAACTTGCTCGTACCAGAGGCGAGGCCTTGTTATCCCTTGAACAGTTTCAGTTTTTTGTCTTCTCCCATTTCCTCAATGTGTTTAATCCAGATATCTACCTTATACAACAATCCATGTATCTACCCTATACAACCATCTCCTGGTGACCACTTTCCTATGAGACAGCTAAGTACAACCTGTTTGACTTCCCCTGCTGACCCCACGCACCACGTGGACTGCACAGTGATGTGGCCATGACTACTTCTCAGTCATGTGATCCCATGGAACTCATGCCTGCTTGCTCTAAACCCGCCAATTATAACTCCCCACAGGAAAAATGCCTACGTAACACCCTGGATTCCAATAAAGACTTTGACTTACAGGTCCCTCGCTCTCTTTCTTGCTCTCCATCTGCTGGTTGAGCACACGTGTTCTAGACAGCTCCCCATTTCCCACTGGCCCTGCAAGGTGTGCTGTTCTCTTCTTTCTGGGATTTATAAGTGATACATTGTTTCTGCTATTTCATGTGTCTTGAGTTGCCTCCTCTGTGTCTCATCTAACACACTAGAATCTAACTTCTTTCCCGTTCAGTGTTCTCTTAGAGAGTGACTGTCTTAGCAGGAATAAACTGGACACAGGTCACACAAAAGCCACAAGGACGTCTGGGGGTGTGAACAATTATTCTGTGCCAGGGACACCTGAACACAGGGCGGACATGGTAGCATTAGGCTGTCCACAAGCATCAAGCAGTAACTTGTGAAAGGCAAACTCTAAACATGTAGGACCAAATTCCGAGTCTCATTAGGGTAGGGCTAGAGATTGTAGCCGCTCCTTGGAGGGAGACCTCAAGACTAAATTAGAAAAAAAAAGGGTAACCATTTCCTCTTGCTTCTCACTTCATTTGGTGCCTGCTCAAATGCCACTGCCTTTCTGGACTGTCCTCATAAAAAGAGTCTCATCACTTATCACTCTTCATCTTCTTATCCTATCCCATTACTTCTGAAATTATATTACATTGGTTTGTTTACTTATTAATGACACTCCCTACTAGAATGTAAGCTCCACAAGAGCAAGGATTTTATCGGCTTTTTCTTGGCACATAAAAGGTGTTTTTATAAAATGTTGAAAGTCAGTGAATGTATCAATGTAGAGCAAAGGGAGTTCTCTAAGTATTTAAGACTAATTTTACCAGGAAGCTTACAACTAACTATCTGGCCAATCTATAAGATAATGGCTTATAAATAGTTTGCTTGGAAAGAAAGCTGATAGAAACAAATAGTTGTAACAATTCAGTTTGGAAAGATAAAAATTTACTTGTAATGCAGTGTTATTATCTCCATATTTTAAGTATGTATTTTTAAGAAAAAGATACTTCTTAATATTTACATTTAGGTATTTTCTTTGTTTTACAAAGAGCTGTTTTAACGTAATCTAAAAGAGTGGAGAGAAATCAAAGCCTACCTAACTCTTCAATTAATCAAAACTATGTATTTGGTGGCAGAAGGTCTGATTGAGATCCTTTATACAAATAAAAAGAAAAAAACATACAGTTCTACTTGCTCTTTAGAGATGTTCAATACCTGTGTTTTATAAAACTATATTCATTTGGTGCAAAAGTAATTGTGGCTTTTGTCATTGTATCATATGATTAAAAGAATTAGTAAGGTTATTGTGACACAAATACATGACTTCCAGAAAGGTAATTAAGAGAAATATAATTAGAAATTTCCAAATAGTGAAGATAGATTCAAGTGAACATGATTGAAATAATATATTCCTAATAATTAGGATAATGTTCATATAATTTCATTCACAGTGCACCATTTGAGTGATACTCTGGCTGCACTGTTTGTTGAAAGAAGCCAGTAACAGAACAGCAACTTTAGTTTGACTTTGACCTTGTTACATCACACATGGTACATTGTCCTGTGGACTTTATCAATTACTTTATTAAAATCGATTTATTACATTAGTTTGCAACCGTGCCACTGAAACTTGTGCAGACAACTTTTTATTCAATTCATCAATCCCTTCTTCCAAAGGATCAATTACTTTATTATATTTCTTAGTCCATTACCTAGGATTAAAATAAGCATAACAAGATAATTACTTAGGTTCTCCTCTCCACTACTTTTAAATCTGAGTTTATTAACCTTTTTTTAAGCCAAAAATAAACAGGATTTCTAGATATTTATTGACAACTCTTGTCAATATTTTCACCGCCTGTCGCAGACTATATTTCTTCCCTAAGCCTTTCATAATAATACACTATCTCCTTTTAATATATGATTAAGTATCTTTTGAGCTTATATCACTATATTATCTGAAACATAGCCAATTAAATGCATTTCAACATGCCTCACTTAGAAGCATGAAGATATTGTTAAAGAGAGGTGAAATCGCTTTTATAAGAATAGTCTGGAAACAAGATAAAAATTAGTCCACTATGCTCTAATGATAACAATAATGATAAGAAGTCTTTCTGATGGTAAGGATTTTTTTTCCTTCTTCATTTGCAAGATTTCTGTTTACACTGGTCTTGTGTTATATGAAAGTACCAGTCTGCTGACCATACTATATACTATTACTCAGTTTTTCTTTAATGATTTTTAATATATGAATTCTGAAACTTAGATGAAAATTTGATTGGTTTTGGGAAAAGGTTATTACAATTAAGCTAATATTGTATCCTCTAAATATTTTAAAAGATAATCACGTGCAAAATGTGAGCATTTTCTTATAATATTAAACAAACTATTAGCGTTCTTCTTTAAGAAGAAGTATGGAAAAATGAATAGATGTTTGGTACTTTTATACTATTATTGAAGACCTAGTCAGTGCAGATAAACAGTGAATCAAATAAGAAGTGTAAGTATTGAAACAGAAAAACAAAGACAAAATTGTGATTGTATGCAAATAAAATGTTATATGTGAAAGCCCGTGGTAAAACAGTAAGATATTTTAAAAATATTAGAGATTGCTATGAATTGGCTAATGACATAACGAACAAACACAAGAAAAGTTTTCTATGCCAAAAATTAAACAAGCAGAAAATAAAACAGAAAACAGACAACAAAACCAGTCAGTATGTTAGAAAAAATAAAATGAGAGACAAAAGAGTACAAAAACTGTTTTACTAGAAGTCAAAAGAAACCTTCATGATATTTTACTTTTGAAAAGAAAATTCATATTCAGCAGAATCTCATTATTGTTGTTAACAAATTGTTTTATGCATTATTTTGGGGTGTTTGTTTTGACTATTATAAAATATTCGTTTCTTTTGATCCAGGAATTCTACTTCTATGGATTTGCCTACAAATATTGTTACAAAAATGAAAAACAATTAATACATAAAGTATCTCAAAATCTTTGATTTTATTCGTAAAATTTTGAAGACATTTTCAATATCTAGTAAGAGAACATGTTATGTAAATTATACTATACACAAGGCATTCCCTCAGTTATTAAGTACTATAGTATGATGAGATTATTTTAAAATAATTATTTATATATACACTAATATTATATGTGGAGAAAAAGTCACATGTAATATTATCTCCATCATGAAAACGTGTACATATGTGCATTTAGTGAAATCTAGAATAAAGCTCAAAAAAAGTCATACAATATTATCTTCAAAAGTTGAAATTCACATGATGAATACATATCTCTTTTTTACCGTGTGATTTACATTGAGGATGCTTATACATTTATCATTTAAAAATATGTTTATTAGTTAAAAGGTGAAAAATAAAATAGAGATAAGAATATACTTTTGTTTGTGTGGTTATTATGCATCAGTTCAGCAATAATAACCAGAACAATATAGTCCAATATAATCATAACATTAGTATGTAAAATAGATGATGCATTACTTTTAAAGTATTACCAGGAATTTAAGAGTATTTATTTGCCAGATACTATATTTACGTTTGAAGGATTTACTGAGTTATTAACATGTTGCGTAATGCATGCTTCTTTAAAAGATACACACAAATTATAGTAATGTTGGGAAATCATTTTCAAATGTATCAAAAAAAATACAACCTATTGTGAAAGACCTTGGATATTTTTTATTGCTGGAAAGGGTCAGATGTTAACTGTAGTTTTTAAAACTTTGGCAAAAGTCTTGATTTAAAAATGAGAATTTATAATATTAAAATATGTATCACTTAAAAAAATCAATGCCTGTGTAAATATGAAACTATGGAGTAAGATAAGATGATGTTTCCTATTATTTCTGCTTATGTTTTATTCTCTAATTACAAACTAAGTTTGAACTTTTGCAAATCAAGGACTACTCACATCATAAAAGAAACAGAATATTTCAGTTATTATTCTGCCTTCTATAGTTTTAACCTAATCTCTGCCTTATAAAAATCATACTTTGTCCCTTTTCCTTCACATAAAATAACTTTAGTCTCATAATTCAAAAAATATTCATTCATTTAAACCTTCAGTGAACATTTATTTGCACCATCAGCATAACAAATACTAAACTAGGCACAATGATCTGTAAGAGAAAAGAAGGACTGAAAATTCCTGACTCTGAGACAGTCTATAATCCAGTAATTACAATAAAATGTAATAGATATTTTAATACCAGAATATATGATTGTTATTGTTATATATTACAAAGCTCATGATGGAGAGTTATAGCAATATCAGTACATGGAAGGAAACATAAGTACTCATATAGAAATTATTTACAATGTTTATGCAATGGTTGAAAGATCCAACATTGCCTCTAATTCATAGAAAACATGATGTAACTATTACACTAATTCAGGTAAGATCTTTGTAATTTCAGTGTTTTGGAAGATAACTAACTTTGAGTTGCAAATAGAGAGCTTAGTGAAAAAGTTTTGGTCGTTCAAGTTGTATCTCTCTAAACCTGTGACAAAGATTTGAAAACCGCCCTCTGGTGACGTCTTAGGACTTCCTCTGCACCATCTGTGCTTCTGAAATGTCAGCACTATAAGTATCTGATACTGAGAACAAGCTGCAAGGATCTCACAGAAATAGGACTACTAACTTTTATCAGATTCAGCCCACTGCTTGCCATAGATGGCAACAGAAACAATCTGATGTCCTTTACTTGATGAAAATGGTCTTTACCAGAAACTGTTAGAAGTGTAGGTATTCCTAAGAAATTTATTGACACAATTTTAAAAGATTTTAGAGAAGAAATTATATATGATCAATAAAAACGTTATCATGACTTTTTGGCTGAAATACTATAAGGAATTCAATAAATTTGAATACATCTAATGTTCATTAAACTTTGAAATATTTGTTTTGACCAAAGACTGCTATTTGCCTGTACTTGAATCAAATAATATTGATAAATGTTTAATCAACAAAATGATATTAATTATATTGTGTGTATTACTGTTTTAAAAAGGAATAAAAGGTAAGTAAAAAGAAAATATTCAATCATATTTTGATTGAATCCTACCTAATTTTATCTGCTATCAAAATTTGGAAACCATTTGAATTAACCACATTGTAGGAGGTTACAAAATAATATTCATTTGTATAAACATGTTCAAATAGATTTTTTAAACATATCCTATAAATATCTCAAAATAAAAATATGTAAGCTAAAGTGTGAAGATCAGTGTGGTTGTATTTTATAACCAGCCATGTAGAAGTAATTCTATTATCAATTTAAAATGTTACGGACTTTTAAAAAATAATGTTTTTAGAATGAAAACCTTTTCCTATAGTACAGTGTACATTGCTTAAAAAGAGGTTACATTCTGAGAAATGTGTTGTTAGATGATTTTGTCATTGTGTGAATATCATAGCGTGTACTTACCAAGACCTGTTGGATATAGCCTACCATATACCTAAACTATATGGTATAGCCTATTGGTCACTGGCTAGAAGCTGTGCAGTATGTCACTTTTCTGAATACTTAGGCAGTTATAACTCAATGGTATTTGTGTATCTAAACATTGAAAAAGAATAGAAAAACTATAATATTATAATCTTATGGGATCAGCATCATATAGGCAGTCTGTTATTAAGCAAAATGCTATGGAGTGCATAAAAATGAAGTTAATATTAGTATGTCTATTCACTAACTTAATTTAGCTAGTGTAACTATTAACTAACTTAATCTCCATTAACCAAAATTTTACGTCAAAATGTAGAAACATTGGAATATTATTCAGCCACCAAAAGGAAACCCTGTCATATACTACAACAGTGATCCCCAACCTTTTTGGCACCAGGGAACAGTTTTGTGGAAGACAGTTTTTCCATGGGAGGGGTTTGGGGAGAGATGGTTTGGGGATGAAACTGTTCCAACTCAGATTATCAGACATTAGATTCTCATAAGGAGCATGCAACCTAGATTCCTTGAGAGTGAAGTTCACAACAGGGCTCGTGCTACTATAAGAATGTCACACTGCCACTGACTGAGAGGAGGTGGAGCTCAGGCAGTAATGTTTTCTCGCTCACCACTCACCTCTTGCTGTACTGCCTGGTTCCTAATAAGCCTCAAACTGGTACTGGTCCATGACCCAGGTATTGGAGACCCCTGTGCTACAACATAAATATACCTTGAGGACATTATGCTAAGTGAAATAAACCAGTCAAAAACCAAAATGCACCATCATTCCACTGATATAAGGTATTTAAAGAAGTCAGACTCATTGAAGTAGAAAGTAAAATGGTGGTTGACTGGGGCAGTGTTGGTGGAACAATGAGGACTTGCTGTTCTTTGAGTATAAAATTTCAGTTATGTAAGATGAAAACGTTGTAGAGAACTTCTGCACAATATTGCAGTTATAGTTCATAATATTTTACTGTACACTTAAAATTTGTTAAGAGGGTAGATCTTATATAGTTTTTTCACAATAAAAGAAAGAGAAGTTGTTAATTTTGCTTTTGTGTAGAGTTAACAAGTGTTTCCAAATATCAGCCCAAAGAGTTGTATAACATACCAATGGGCGCATAATCAAATTGTGAGATGCAAAGTAGTCAGTTACAGTAGAAAGAGCAGCACTGCCTGCATAAATAATCAGTTTATGTTCTTTTTTTCTTTTTAAACCTGTCAACCATGACTAATATGTCTTTTTTGGTGCATTACCCAATTTAAGGATTTGTTGGTATGTTCTTGAGCAGCTTTTGCTACTTGTATAGCTTTGAAATATGAATTAAAGTTGTGTGGTGTGTATGAATACACAACTAATGAGAATATCCTTCAGTTGCTTCTTCTACCCTGGAGGACAATAATTATCATCTAAAATCAGGAAACATTAATACAAATATACACATTATATATAAATCTTGGCATTATAAAAATGGATCTTAAGCAAGAATTATGGAAAATAAATGTTGATCAGGCATAAACATAATATTTATATTAACAAATTCTAATCTTATTAAATGATATGTCTATATAGCCACCAGTTATGTAGAAATGAAGTTTCAATAAACCTTATTTCCTGATAGAAATTACATTGCATAATTTATAAAACGAGCATTTATAAAATGTTCAATAATTTTAAAAATTTTTTTCTGAGACAGAATTTTGCTCTTGTTGCCCTGGCTGGAGTTTAATGGCACTGTCTTGGCTCACTGCCACCTCCACCTCTCAGGCTCAGTTGATTCTCCTGCCTCAGCCTCTGAGTAGCTGGGATTACATGTACATACCACCAGGACTGGCTAATTTTGTATTTTTAGTAGAGATGGGATTTATTCATGTTGGTCAGACTGGTCTCGAACACCCAACCTCAGGTGATTTGCCCACTTTGGCCTCCTTCCAAAGTTCTGTGATTACAGGCACAGAGCCCAACCATGTTCAATAATTTTTATCTTAACTAATTTACATTGTTTATAATCAAAGTTTGAATACTTTGATTTTATATATTTCTAATATTTGGTGCAAACTAGTGTTGACACCCTGCACTTTTAGATTTAAGCATTAAATGACATTAAAATTAGAAATGTGTAGAGTTATTAAAAGAATTCAAGGGTTGATCATAATACAAAATTTGAAACAAATTTAGTTTTATTTTTAATATCTTCAATTATTTTTATATTTTAGAGACAGATATATTTTGTAAGAACTTCGAAATTGGTAATAACCTTTTTCCAAAACAGTCATAATATATTTTTATTTACTTTCCAATACCTAGGAACATATTATATATATTCTTTAAGTATAATTCACCAATCTATAAATATGAACATACAATTTCTGCAAATATAGGTTCCCTGTAGCGTACATAAAAGTACCTTAGGTCACTTCTCAGTAGCAGGCTTACTTCTCTCTTCTCCTAACTGGATAAGACCAAGCTAATTAATTTTTTTTTTCTTGTATTATGTTTGCTTTACTGACTTGTTTGCAACTCTTTGTCACACAACAATGCAGAAAGAAACATATCAACTTTTTATAATTATATATATTTGATACCAATGAAAAGGACAGTATATATAGGGTTTAGATAACAGTATACAAATGTAACTGACACAATAATAGATGTACAATTAATTATTTAACTATTTAACTTCAAAACTATTAACAAGCTGATATGGATATTGTTATTGGTTGTCATCACTAGGTTTTCTGCATAAGAGGTTTCACTTGTTTTCTTTCAGCCAAGATGTTAAGACAAACGCCCATCAGGTAACTCAGGGTAAAAGAAACAATTGCAACTCCTTAAGAGAATTAAGAAATATTGAATATTGTATTTTTGGAGAGTACCACATTTAATATGAGACTAAATTTCTAAGGGACAAACCTTTAGAAGAACAATGATAAACTCTGGACAAAATACATAGCACAAATTAAAAATTAAGAAAAACTGCCTGAAGTCTATATAGAGTGAACAAAGGCAGACAATCTTAAAAAGGAGTTGAAACTTTCAAGAAAGAAGAGGATAAATTACTAAAGTAGGAGGCTTTGGATCAAGGATGTGGTGGAAGACAGTGTGATGTTTGGTGGTAAAAGTGCCAATAAATAGCCCACCATTATTCAGGCTCAAATGACAGAGCAAGGTCTTCCCACTGCAGTAGAAATCTAAGATGAAAATTCAGAAAGAGAAAACCCCAGTGTACCTATTTAAACTTTGCCAAGTCACTGGCTAAACCTCATATTCATAGGTTGCCACCAAGCTAAGCCTCAAATAATTAAACTGAGATAAGTTTGTTTCTAATTAATAATAGATCAATTTCATTTTTTACTTAACAAAAACATTGTCACTATCTAGGAGAACTTAACAAAACTGAGAGGCTATAAAGTTAACATCACAGTGTTCATGATACAAACCAAAAAAAGGAAAAGAAAGTGACACATGCAGATCCTGGAAAAAGTCAGCACAGATCGTCATCCAGATGTTGGGAGTTTTAGGCAAAGACTTGAAAGCAGCTATTATATCTATGTACAATGATATAAAAAACATCCTGGAATAAATGAAATTTTAAGAAATATGATAGATGTGTGAATCCATGTTAATATTCCTCTAAATCCACACCTGAGACTGGGTAATTTATAAAGAAAAGAAGTTTAATTGATTCACAGTTACACATGACTTGGGAGGCCTCAGGGTACTTAGAACCCTGGTGGAAGGGGAAGCAGGCATGTCTTACTTGACAGTAGGCAAGAGAGAGCAAGTACAAGAGAGAGCAGGGAAAATTCCCTTGTGAAACCATCAGACCTCATAAGAACTCACTCACTATCACCAGAACAGCATGAAAGAAACTGCCTGCATGACCCATTCACCTCCCACTGTAACTGGGTTTTTCTCGGATGCCGGTGATCCGGGGTTCTTTGTGGGTTCTTTGCCTCCAACCTCTCAAGGAATAAGTGGTGGGGCCACTGCAGGTGGACCGTATGCTCGTGAAGTGAATATCGGACCCAAAAAGTGTTACAGAAAGGTGATTTTATTTAGGTGGAGAAAAAAAGAAGGAAAGGAGAAGAGAAAGGATTCCACGAAGGAATGTGGAAGGGGATTCCAGAGGGAAAATCCCAGAAGGAGCTCCCACTGTGTGGGAGGGGATTCCAGAAAGTTGGAAATCTGGCGCAGCTGAAGAGCATGGACTTTTATCCTGGGAGAAAACTCCCACATTCTCCAAGACCCTGGGCCAATGAATGGAGTTCTTTAGAACTTCCGCTGGAGTGATTGACTTTTAGTTTCTTCCCATGCCGGCGAAATTCAAACAAAAACCTAAACCGCTGAATCTCCCGGATGGAGAGAGATGGGAGCGGGGCATGGCGCCCGGAAATTCTTGCCTTTAAAACTACACCCCCTCAGGGACCTGGGAAGAGAACACATTCCGTCACCACCAGGTCTCTCCCTCCACATCTAAGGATGAGAATGCAAGATGGGACTTGGGTAGGGATATAAAGCCTACCGATATCAATAGATAAATAGAAAATATTTATTAGAGAATTTGTAATTGTAAAATATAACATTAGTAATAAAAACCTCACCGGAGGATTTGTAATTTTAGCTCCAATATCTGACTGGCTTGTGAATTTTTGTTCTCGTTTCACAAAACGGAAAGGCAGGACAAATTAAAAATCACTGGATTTTTTTCAATCCATTAGAGAACGGAAGTCATAAGACAAATTGCTACCCTTAAATCTGGGCAGAAAGTCATATCTAGAGAGTTACATCAGGTAAGATCTGCTTACCTGAAACATAAGTCACTGGAGCTATAAAGTGGCATAAACACTGAACTGGTAATATGGATAATACATTGAAAAATATGAGAAAATTCAAGAGACTAGGTGTGGACTATTGTGAGACTGAGGCACTCCTGAGGACTACTTCTGATAAGAGATCCACTCTTTCATGGTGATTCTTTTCAAGAATCCCATCAGATTCCTTTCCACCCCCATCTGTTCTGAGGTATAACTGACAAAACTGTATAACTTTAAAGTGTGCATGTGATGATTTGATATGTCTGAAATATAAAAGAATTATGTCCTGTTTTCCACTTTTGTTTTTGTGAATTAGATTTAAATATGAAATTTATTTGAAATATATCCTAATTGACTATGTAGAAATGAATAAATATCATTTTTAAATTTTGATTTGCAGGTACTTACGTTATAGTCCCACTGCCATTTATTGATTAATTTACTTTTCTTCCTTCATGCATGAGATGAGAGTCACCAGCACATCAGTCATGTAAGTCAGTCTATGTCTGGGTTATTCTTTTGCCAGTAAATCTCTTAATACTTTCTTTCTTACCACCCTGTTTTATTTAAGACTTTCAGGTATTACTATGATATGTTTTACTATGTGGTGGGCTAAACCTATTTTTATTTCTTTTTAAAATGCATTACTGGCTATATTGTTTGGTAAATTTTTAATGCAAATATTAAAACACTTCAACTTTTAAATATTTTTTCTCTTCTTCAGAAAAGTTTTAAGGTTATCTTCATATTTATTTATGCATTTATCATGTATTTTTGGTATGTTTCTTTTATTATTGTTGTTATTGTGATAACTTGATGTTTTTGTGTCTATGAATTGCATTAAATGCCAGATGTTTTGTTGAATCTCACTAATTACCAAACCTTCTGTTGTTTGAAGCAGTATCCATTTATTTCATTTTACAGAAATATTATATGTAAATGAGTATTGTTGTTTGTTCATTTTAACTTGTGTATTTATATTTCTTTTTTATTAAAATTCTGTAATATTAACTAATGGCAGAGATAGGAAAAACTGCTCTTCCTCTCTAAAATTTCTGAGGTTATTTCAATTTGGTCTTTGTCAAACATGATGATAGCTTTTGGGTGGAAATAGTTACATTTTATTTTTTAATAGCTTGTATTATCTATTCTTTTTTAATAAGAGTTTATTAATTTAATTTAATTTACATTTACATTTTTACAGACAAGGTCTTACTCTGTCACCCAGGCTGGAGTGTAGTGGTGCAATCTTAGCTCACTGCAGGTTCAAACTACTAAACTCAAGAGATCTTCCTGCCTCAGCCACTCCAGTAAAGTAGCTGGAACTACAAGCACATTCCACCAAGCCCATCTGAGAATTTGATTAAGAAATGATGTCTTGGCTGGGCACGGTGGCTCACACCTGTAATCCCAGCATTTTGGGAGACTGAGGCTGGAGGATCACCTGAGGTCAGGAGTTCGAGACCAGCCTGGACAACATGGTCAAGCCTTGTCTCTACTAAAAATACAATAAAATTTGCCAGGTGTAGTGGCAGGTACCTGTAATCCCAGCTACTTGGGAAGAAGAGACAGGAAAGTCACTTGTACCTAGGAGGCTGAGGTTACAGTGAGCCGAGATGATGCCATTGTACTCCAGCCTGGGCCACAAGAGCAAAACCCTGTCAAAAAAGAAAAAGAAAGAAAGAAAGAGAGAGAGAGAGAAAGAAAGAGAGAAAGAAAAAGAGAAAGAAAGAGAAAGGAAGGAAGGAAGGGGAAAAGGAAAAGGAAAAAGATGTCCTCTATATTAAATGTACATTTGATATCTTCACTGAGGAATATATATCTTTTCTCCTTTCAACTATTGTTTTGTTGAATTATTTAATAGAATGCCTCTAATATAACCATGTTCACATTGCTAAGATAATGTTTACTTGTTCTTGAGTGATTATCTATTAAAAATGCTGCAAGGTTTTGTTTCTTAAAATTGTTGCATATTATGAAGTGAGTAATTTCTAGATTTATTGTCAATGTTATATTCTTCTCATAAAAATAACTCAGATAATTTCCTTATTTCTTCCTGGTCTAAAAAATTTGTATTACTCTTGGAATCATCTAGTCTATAAAGACTTAGACTAATTTTTCTTGTAAATACTTCTGTGTATGCTGTATTTTTAAAGGGACAACTAACGTTCTTTCATATAACTGTATGTATTTTTTGAAGTTGCTCTATTAGATATTCTATTGCTTCTGCAGTCAGTTGTAGTAAATTAGATCTTTCTGTCAATAAAGTATTTAATCCAGTTATTAAATATTGATTCGAGCCAAAAATGTTATCAGGCTTTTAATTTTCTCTTTATCTGTAGTTATTTCCTGCAATCCATTCCTGTTTCGGGTCTAGAAACCAGCAATTGATGCCATGAGTGCACCTTTATAGTAAGAGAAAAACAAGGACCCTTTAAATTGGAATTGTTCAGGATTCAACAGAGGTTTCCCACACTGGAACTAAGACCCTGTTTCCAAGATCTTTTCACTTCTGTTGGCAACAGTCAAGAGGTAACTTCCACTTCTATCTGTCACTACATACAGAACATTATCAGTTTCACACTACTGAATGCCTTGATATCACAATAAATAAAGTTATGCTCTACCATAGTTTTCCCAGGTGCCACCTGTTGTCTTGTAGTCCAATCGTTACATGTACTTTCTATTCTGTTTCTTTCAGCTACCCACGCTTCTTACCCACTTTCTGCTCTGTTCTCCGAAATTTATGTTCTTATTTAATGAAATCTCCTGTATCCCCAGACTTTTCTTTGTTCATAACATAATGGTATCCAATTGTCTGTGGAGAATATTGATTTTCCTACATGCTCTTAATGTTTAGCTGTTTAGTATTTTCGTACTAAAATAAAAGTACTAAATACTAAAATATAAGTATGAAAATACTAAATAGCTAAACATTTAGCTTAGCATTTTCTTCCAGAGCTCTCATACTGGTCCTGGAAGTGCTATTAATCTCTTCCTTCTTTTGTTGGCCATATTTAAACTGTTTTCCCCCTTATGTCCAATGTTAACTAACTTTGAATATCGTGTCATCAAAATATAAGCCAACTTCCCTTATGTTGTTGAGTACTTTACTCCAGAGATATTTCCTCTCATTTCTCAGTGATTTTCTTTTATGGCTCTATTGTTCTACAGATCCTTTCAATTCGAAGACTTTAAAGTCTAGGTAGATTGCAATTGATATTGTCAATAACAGCAATACTCGAATAAACTCCATTTATTGGAACAAGCTTTCTGACGAGCACGTCCTACCTCTTCAGTTTTTCACTCCCTTTAGTGCTCCCAATTCAATTACTTAGGATCACAGACACTTTCAAAGCTCTTGATATCCTCTTTGCCATCATGTTTGTGCTTAGCTTCCGAGATCACTTGAGATCAGTATCAGCTAGAATCGTAAAACAACCACCAAAAGAAAAGCTCTTGAAACTTGAATATTTCTTTTCCCCAACAAATAATTACGATAATAAATAACTGTAGGCTCCAGATGGAAAGAAATGGAGAATATATATACATGCATAGATACACACACACAAACACATAGATACACACACATGCACGCATACATAGACTCACACACACACAGACACACACACTTGCAAGGTCATTACTCTTTCCTCGAGGAATCCCATCCTCCACTGAATTTGGTAGGCATTGAGAGTCGTAAATAATCTTAACCTAACAATTTTTTGCATAGGGGTGTCTCTTGTCAGCCTTCAGCTCACCAAATATTGGTTTACTTTTTGTTGGTGTTGTCACACGGGATTCTATTACTAATACTCTCCTACTGTGTTCCTCTGTTCTACTTTCCCTAGAAACCTGGTGATCCATTAGTCATTTTCACAGATTCTAGAAGGTCAGCGTACCTTAATTTCCACTCTGGTCTTATTTCCCATTGTAGTAATTTTGACCATTCATCAGTGGTTGAGGACCACCATCTAGTATCTGCCATTCCAGAATCTTGTTATACTTCCTTATACTAAGGAAAACAGTTCCATGACAGCACCTCCCGCAGCACATCATTGTCTACAGAAGACAGCAACCTTCAACTGTTCAGAAAAGTAAATGTACCAGAACATTTCTCATCTACTTGATAAAACGATGGTCTTTTCTGCCCTCCAGGAAACATATACAGGTATAATGGGATCTCTGGTCTTACAATAAATCCAGTCTAACATTCCCATCACAGTTTTATATGTGTTCTCGCTCCTTCTATCATTGTAGGTGATGGTGACGGGAGTGGTGGTGGCTGTTTATACCCCTAAAGTCAATGCCTAATTAGATGTCCAACTGGGGAATGAGATGGTATTGCTCTCTTAATTTCCCATCTTCCCCTCTTCCTCCTTTTCCTCCATGGTCTTCTCTTTCTGATGTTACACTCTCATCCCCACAAAGGTGTGAATGAAAGAGAAAAGGAAAAAAGAGGCCCTGAGATAAATGTGAGTCTTTCAAAAGTACAGAAAGAAGAGATTACTTTAAAAATTATCTTAAAGATAAGAAAAATTCTGAAGCAAATTTAGCATCCTTTGAAGAACTAAAAAATTATGTGAATATGGATGAAAATATATTAAGGAAAACTTTTTATAAATGTATTATTTTATCTTTTGTCATTTGCAATAAAATAACAAAGTAAGGACTACTAATTAGCACCATACTTGAGAAATAATAAGGATGTTTAATGTATATTTGTTGGACTCATTAATACAAATGCATTTTAATATATTTAAGCATATATAAACCAATTTATCAAACATAGACATAAACACAAAACAAATTTATAAAGCTATTAAGTACATTATTAAGCTTTATCTTTAAAAGGTGGGATTAAAATCATTCAATTATTTACTTTTATTAACTCTCCTTTTAACTTTCATAGTAATTATCTACTACAGTTTCAATTATACAAAATTATAAGACAAAATTGCACATACATTTAAGACTAACAAATTGGATATATCTATTTTAATAAAAATTTTATTAATTTTATAAAATAAAACTATTTACAATAAAAATTAAATTCTTTCCATTTTGAAGGAGAAAGTGGGATGGACAGCAAGATCCTGTAATACTACTTGACATTAAGGGACACTCATGCTTCTGAAGAACAGAAGAATAAAAAACTTCCAGAACATCAAAGGAAAAAAGCAAATTCATTTTTATTCCACTAATCATCATCTATGGTGAAATAACAAAAACCAATTTTCCACAGAGATCATCTTAGAGATTAGTTATGAGCTACCACCATTCTTGGCTTAGCTACACTGATATGTTTTAAAAGACAACATTTGATTTTTATTGGGGAATGTTCCTATTAAGTTAATTAGTAGGTGTATATATAGTCCTCTAAATTTATTATTTCTCCCAAGGTTGCATCATTCATAATTGCCTTTGACCAAAACAATTTGGAGTCTTATTTTTCTCAGATCACAAGGTGTCCAGATGGAGGCAGTCTACAGCCATGGCACACATTCAGAGAAATTTTCCAAGCACTAAGTACTTTTGGCTGCATTTTATATCATTCTAATGAGCATCGTTTATGCTCATGGTAGCCAGATGTCTGCTCCTTTCCGGGTAGTCATTTGTTTCAAGCTGGAAGAAGTAGGGAGGAGATACAAATGAAAGACAAAAGGCGCATGCCAGCTGAGCCTGTGCATTTACATATTTTTCCAATAATCCTCATTCAATACCTCAACTGGACAGAGGTGCATTGATTGTGTACATTATTTTTACCTGCATGGGAATTGTTGGAACTTATTATTTAAGTTGATCTGAATGCCGCCACACTGAATATTTTCAGTGTTCTCTTTGTAAAGAAAGAAAACATGAACAGAGAACACACAGATAGCATTGCCTGCATGGATACAAAACTGACACATAGTCATATCTGATATTTTAGTTCATTGCTTGAGGGAATATCAAGGTTGCATAATACGTTAAATACAACTAGAGGGAACCTATGGATTTTAGTAAGGCAATTCATAATTAAAGTATAAAATGTTCTTAAAATTGACATGGTAAAAGATTGTAAGAATAAACAAGGAGGAGCCTGGTGGCTCATATCTGTAATCCTAGCATTTTGGGAGGCTGAGGTAGGAGTACTGCTTGAGACCATGAGTTAGAGACAAGCCTGGGAAACATAAGTAGAGCCCCCGCATCTCTATAAATTAAAAAAAAAAAAAATTAGCCAGCATGGTGGCACAGGCCTGTTGTCCTAGCTGTACGGCAGGCTAGGGTGGAAGGATCGCTTGAGCCCAGCTCAAGGCTGCAGTGAGCCATAATTGGGCTACTGCACCACAACCTGGGTCACAGAGTGAGACTCTGTTTTGTGTTATGATTAATTCACTGTTCTTTCTTAATATGCCTAATCAAACCTTCCTTTTCAATTTTCTCACCTGCCCATTCACTAAAGAAGTATTACAGTCCATCTTCTATAGAAAATCACAATAAGTTATATTAATGGTAATAATCATTGACATCAATATCATTTTTGGAACACTAGAACAAGTTTCTATTAAAACGTGAAGTACTATGCATGAATAAATAATATACATACGTAGCATTAATATATATGAATACTCACATAATCACTTGTTTCCTAATAATTGCCTTTCATTTATTTTTCTACTTGCAATAATATTTTATAAAACACTGGTTTCTTTTGAATATTGGTATTGTATATAATTTTAAGATATACACTTTATCTTAAGATATACATACTTTAAGATATACACTTTAGACCTTTAGAAAGAAACCAAGCATAAGAATCCTTGAGGCACAAGAAATTTATTACCTCTTGTTTGCAAAATCACAGTGCAAGATGATAAATGGGCCCCATGCAAAGAAAACATATATTTGAAATAAACTTTTTAATTGAATTAGTTCATGGTTCCAAATACACCATTTTATTTGAAATATGATCACAATTACCCTAGCACTCAGTTCTTAACATATCATCAAACAGTCAAGCGAGAGAGTAAATAGCATGGTGCTGAAAGTATTTAATTATTTTCATTTAATGAAACTTCTGTAATGGGACCCTGTGGAATCTATCCTTGTTATGTCTGCCAAATCTTATATTGCTTCAAAATGAATATATGAGAGAGTGAGAGGATTTGATTTAATTTGGAGGTACTGGTGAGCCTAACAGTGAACATTATGAAAATACTCCCTGACATATGTGATGTGAGGACAAGTTGACCATGTCATCCATTACGGCTTCACTGATGTGGCTGGCTAAATGCCACTTCTACAGTCCCCACTCCATTTGCTTCTCTCATAAAATGAAGTATTTAATTTGATATGATCACCTCAGCCAGAAGACAATGTGATGTGTTTGCCCAGTTAGAATCTTCCAGCAGAAGTAACATATCTGACCTTAGAGAATATTGTCTGTGATTTCTGGAACATTCCTCAAGTCAAATTTGAAAAGGTATTATCAGCGACCATCCATTTAGAAAACATAGAATTGCTTCCCTTTCATCTTGCTTTTCCTTGTGCAATCCTATGCCAGAGGAAACATATTTTAAGCCAAATAATAATAAATTCCTCAATTAGTATTTCTGTTCTCAAAGCATAATTTTATACATTTTTGTTAGCATAGTTACGTATATATTCACTAGGCCTCTAAAACAAATAAGAGGAAATATGTCTGTACAAATTGAATGTTACATTTTATAAACTTATTGCTGCTATCAAAGACAGTTTTCTTAAGCAGTAACATTAGAGTGTTAGAATAAAAAAAGCTACAGAGTGTTCAAAAGAAATGACAGACATAGAGTTCTCTATTTGTAGTAAACCCTTCTCTCACCCCACAGACATCCTTAACCTTAGTGTTTCTGATGCTATTAACAGAATCATAAGAATAGAAAATTTTTTCAATGCTCTTTGGTAGAAACTCTGACACAAGACAGAGATAATGATACTCTCATCAATAATGGGTGTAAGGTCCCTGCCTAATTGTAGTTATTGGAGATTCTTCATCACTTACAAGGCAAATGTTTTTCCTTTGATCTCTACCTGCTAATCCTCATTCCTCCATTTACACTGCATGTGAATAACCAGACTCGACCTTCTTTTTCTAGAAAAATTGCACAAATATTTGAATGCAGCCAAATTGTTGACACAGCATTTAAAAATTATGTTGGCTCTAGGTTATTTGATTTGTTGTTGTTGTTATTGTTGAGTTTTATATGTCAGAGTTCTCTATATAATGTAGATAACAATCCTTTATTAAATATAGACATTCTCCAAAGGAGATATAAAATATCCAATGAGCACATAAAAAGATGTTTGACTTCACTATCATTAGGAAAATGCAATGCAAATGAAAACTACAATGATATACTACTTCACATCCAGTAGGATGGTTGCTATATAAAAATCAGAAATTAATGGATAGTGATAAGGATGTGGAGAAATTGGAACTCTTGTGAGAATGTAAAATGGCATTGCCACTATGGGAAACAGTATGGGAGTCCCTCAAAAAATTAAAACTAGAATTACTATGTGATCCCACAGTTCCAATTCTGGCATATACTCAAAGGGATTGAAAGCAGAGTCTCAAAGAGATATCTGTACATCCATGTCCATAGTAGCATTATTCATGATAGTGAAAACAGGAAGCAACCCAAGTGTCCATCAGTACACGAATGAATAAGCAAAATGTGAAATATACATATGATGAAAAATTACTCAGCCTTTAAAAGAAGAAAATTCTAACATATGCTACAACAACATGGATGAACCTTGAGGCCATTATGCTAAGTGAAATAAGCCATTTACAAAAAGACATACTGTATGTTTCCAGTTCGATGAAATACTTAGTGCAATCAAAATCATAGAGACAGAAAGTAGAATGTGGTTGCCAGCAGGTGGGAGGGAGAAATAGAGAGTTATAGTTAATGGGTACAGAATTCCAATTTTACAAGGTAAAAACAGTTATAAAGATGAATGGTGATCATTGGACCTTATGAATATATTTAATAATACTGAATTGTAAAATTAAAAATGGTTAAGATGGTAAATTTATACTGTGCATTTTACCAAAATAAAACTATTGAAAAAGATATGTTTGCAAACTCACAAAACATATCTATCTTCATCTTTCATATGTACTGCTGTGTGACTTCAAAATAGGGTATTGGAAACAAGTTACCATTCAATTTTGAAGTGAAGGAGATTATCAGAAGTATGGAAATGTTCCCTTATTTGAAAACCCATAAAGCTTAATTAAAAAATACTGCAATAATACCATCTCAAGGTCTGGAATTTATGTGGTTTCATAGAATATTATAAAATTGCACATGGAAAAAGTTTTTTTTTCCTTCTTAATAACATTATATTGAGAGTTTTCAAATGTGGGTTATTTGTATTCTAGGTAGATATAATATATGTACATCCACCACCTAGCAAGAGAAATTACACTTCTATGTGTATTCATTCATAGAATGTTGCATTGCCTTTAATTTGATGAAATGACTGAAATGAATGTGGCATATACATTAGCCCTTGTCACTGATCACAAGTGATGACTAAATTATGCTAATTGCAAACTGTCATAGCACCAATATAATTTTGTACAAGATATCTATTAAACAGAATGAAATTTATAATTAATTGTTCCAAAGTATAGTATTTAGATAGTTACAAGAAGATTAATTATCACTCTGAAGATTATCTTAAAGAAAAATTCCTTATATATTCTGGTTATTAATTCTTCATCAGACAAGTAGTTTACAAATATTTCCTCCCATTCTGTAATTTGTCTCTTTATTCTGTTTTCTTTTTCTTTACTGTGCCAAAGCTTTTTAGCTTGATGTGAGTTCACTTGTGCTTTTTAGCTTGATGTGAGTTCATTTGTTCTTTTTTGCTTAGGTTGCCTGTGCTATTGAGGTCTTACTCAGCAAATCTATGTCTAGACCCATGTTCTAGGTGTTTCTGCAATATTGTCTCCTTAGAGCTTCATAATTTCGGGTTTTACATTTAAGTATTTAATCCATTCTTCTTTGGTTTTTGTATATGGCAAGAAACAGGGTCTAGTTTCTTTCTTCTGCACATAGGTATCCAGTTTCCCAGCACATTAAATAACCAGTCCTTTCTTCAATTTATATTCTTAATGTCTTTGTCAAAAATGACTGGATCCAGCGATCCCACTGCTGGATATACATACAAAGGAAGAAACTCAGCAGATTAAAAAGATCTGTTCTCTCATGTCTATTGCAGCATTATTCACAATAGCCAATATTTTGAATCAACCTAAGTCAGTGTCCATCAAGATATCAATGGATAAAGAAAATATGGTACACATACACAGTGAAATATTATTCAGCCATAAAAAGAATGATATACTGTTATTTGCAACCATAACATAAAATGAACCAGAAAACATTTTGGCAAGTGAAATAAGGCAGGCACAGGAAAACAACGTTTGCATGTTTGTACTCATATGTGGGAGATTTTTTTAAAAAAGATCTCTTGGAGATAGTAAGACTCAATCATGGTTAACAGAGGTTCAGAAAGGTAGCAGCAGAGGATAAGAAGGGAATGGTTATTGGGTACAAAATGTAGTTAGCTAGAAGGAATGCAATTCAGTTTTGGGTAGTACAATTCAGTGACTATGCATAACAATAATTTACTGTGTATTTCAACAGAACTAGAAGAATGGAACTGGAATGCTCCTATCACAAAGAAATAATCAAAGCTTGAGGTGATGGATATTCCAGTTAGTTACTCTGATTTGATCATGATATATTATATGTTTATATCAAAATATCACATGTACTCCACAAATAAGTCCAACTGTTAATATGTTTATAAAAATTAAAAAATAAAAATGTGTCATATAATTTTTGACTAAATAGAACAGAGTTAATTTATTTTTCTCATCTATACATAGATCCTCTTGTTATATAAGATTAATTACAGAATCAATTAAAAATTATGCTTTCTAGGCACATCAGCATTACAGTGGAAAATAAATTTTACAACTCTATTGAATCACACTATTTATCAAGTTTAATGATAATAAATCAAATTGTACATTTAGAGCTTAAATGTTATGTATGGAAAACTGAAAACATGATTGTTAAAATTGCTTTAAAAACAGCAATCCATTCCATTATAAAAGTCGATATAAATGTTATATTCATTCTCTAATTCGTTGTGTCTCTGGTACTGTCTTTATGGTCTCTGGAGCTAATATGTGTCTTTGTTTTCACCACAATAAACTAATAACTTAAATTTTTCGTATTGCTGAATTTAGTCACTTACAAATCGAGTTTCTATTCCAGCCTCAACTAAAGAAGAAGGAAATTGCATTTGTATTACATATATGTTTCTGTATGCATGTTCTTATTTAAATCTGTAGAAATAGTGACATCATAAAATAGAAATTACAAAGGAAACTAAAATGCAAAAAGTGATCCACAATTATTTTAAACAAAAATATTTTATTCAAATACAGAGGGTGAGATTTAACTATCTTCTTATGTGAGTATGTGATACCTTAATATATTTGCAGAGTCGTGTTAGGATTATACTTTTTGATTTATTAAACTTATATGAATACTTCTAAGCTAATATATTCTTTTAATGTCAATTTTTGCAGGCACAAATATGAGAAGATAAGAATGTTCTTTTATTTGCATGTTTAATTTTAATGCTTTTATAAGCAAACAAGAATTGAAAAAGTCTTTTGTTAGTTTAAGATAAATGTTGCAATAACCTTAAAAAAATGTCAATGTTAGAAAAGTCAACATATATTATTAAATGAACTCCTTTAACCCTGGAGGCGGGCATTGCTGTGAGTCGAGATCGCACCACTGCACTCCAGCTTGGGCGACAGAGTGAGATTCTCTCTCTCAAAAAAAAAAAAAAAGTTAATATGTAAGACGCAGAATACAATACAAAATTTGCAACACATTATTAACAAAAAAACTTTTATTAAGGCCATATTTGAAAAAAACCTGCAAATCAATAATAAAGGGAGAGACAGCTTTTTGGAAAATAGGCAAAAAGCAATACAATTTCTTTGTAAAAATTCTTGTGAAAATGATCAATAGCATTACAAAAGAATATTTGAAATTATTTGCAATCAGGAATTATAAATCACTGTAAACTTAGAGGACTAGCTGTGCCATGTTAAATTATATTGCACTGCCTGACATTATATCATATTACATATATTATATTAATAATTATATTTTATTTATGTTATAAATATAATTGAATGTTATTTAGAAGTTTATGCAATGATGTTGAGTAAATTTAACTCTTGTTCATTATAAGTGAATGTACAACTATGTAAAATTTGGGCAAAAACATAATGATAGTTTTATTAAAATTTATTACAAACTTTTACATCACCGGAACCAATATATATTTATAAAAGTGTTAATAGTAGGTAATAGTCAATAATGGGAAATACCCCAAGATCCCATTAACAGTGGAGTAGAAAAATACTAAATTGTCATATAAATTAATGAACAGCTACAGAAAACAATTGTAGAAAATTTTACCAACACAAAATTGAAATAAGTATATAGTCTTTGGCACGTTTTATATTAATATTTTAAAAAAGTCGACATTAAACTAATATGTTGAGTATTGAGATAGTGTTTTCCTTTTTGATAAGAAGAGAGGGACAAATATTGCAGATATTCGTGTATTCTCAACTTTTGCTGGTTATATTTGTCATAAAATATGCTCTTCGCTTTCTGCTACAGCTTAATATAGCATTTGTTTGATGCTTACTAATGTTCATTTCAGTCAAATTCAGAGGTAGGGACAGTGGAAGAGAAAGGAGGAGGGAGAGAGAGAGAGAAAATCAGCTCTTCATATTCAGTGAAATGTTACCTTTGATATCAAAATAAGTTATAACTGTTGGTTTTTGTTAATTCCAGTGTAATCAGTTAATTTTAATATTGAAATCAGTCTTAATCCTATATATTTTGAAGTGTGTATTTGGCTGTTTGTCTTAAATGCACATAAGAAGTAAAACATTATTTTTATCTGTATGCACTCTTTATTTGTTGAAACTTTCCCTGATTTAATGATGAAGTGCTTAAAAATTGCACATTATTTATACAATTATTTTAGATTTTGATAAAATTTAGATAGACGCTATTTTTATATACATAATGAAAGTAATATATTAAAACAAAATAACTAAATAAGTAAAATCAGTAATAATCTCAAAAGAAAATTTTCACAATTGCTTCAATAACTGAAATAATTTACTTGTAAGACGTTTAAACAGATTTTGATTCCAGATAGAATTATAGTTACATTGTATTGAATAAATAAGTTTTTTTAAGTAACACATAAAAGTAACTTTATGTGGAACACATTAAAGTGCTTTAAAATAAGGCTGTTGCTTTTTATACCCATAATATTTCTTTCTTTGGCTTGTATCATATTCATGGCCATTTTTCCCTTAAGTAAAACATGTGAATGGGTTCTGAAAGCCATATCAGTAAAAGTGCTTCTAGCATCCTTACACTCTACTGGTAATTTCCATTATTTTATATTTAAGGGTTTCACTTGAAATACCCAAAGACTACGAGAAATAAACTAAAAGTGAAAGAAAATCAAATTTTTTAAGTTCCGGGATACATGTGCAGGATGTGTATGTTCGTTACATAGGTAAACGTGTGCCATGGTGGTTTGCTGCCCCTATCAACCCATCACCTAGGGATTAAGCCCAGCATGCATTAGCTATTTTTCCTGATGTCTCTACACTCCCCACCCCACCCTCCCTGACAGCCCCAGGGTGTGTTGTTCCCTTCCCTGTGTCCATGTGTTCTCATTGTTCAACTCCCATCAATAAGTCAGAATTTCATCTGTGTAAGATGAGAAGAAAAGATAAGAAAGTAAAATTGTGTTCCACTATAGTAGAGAACACCTGAACAGATGAAAAGAGCGAATCCTGCATTTGTCGTGGATATCAGAAATATTCTCAGAAGTATTATTAACATAATTTAGCTCTCAAGATGTCTAGTAAAATCCAAAATTTTGCTAGAAGCCATGCAATTAATGAATTATTTCGCATTGATTTCAACTTTCTAAAACTGTAAATAAATTGACAGAAGGAACTTTAATTCTGACTAGCCAGGAGAAATGCTAATAAAAGTGATAATATCTCTTGGGCAAAGGTATCTGTTTGGTTAGAATGTAGAGATAGGGTTAGAATTGAGGCCTAAAATTATACTTTGGAGATGCATTTATATTTCTAACTTAGATGATTTTATCTTTGTGGGCTTCATCTAACCAACATGGCCTTTTCTTCAGAGGGAAGATGAAGTGAATTTGTCATTTTAATTCCCAAATCTTTATTTCTAAATTGTTAAAGTAAATCTGTGATGGATAAGATAAAGAGGCTGATTTTTATTTTGTTTTATTCTAAATTTCTGTTTATTTTTATGTATTTTGTTTTACAAAAATTCTACTGAGTCCTTTCTTTTATGCTAAAATTAAATATGTTGTTATTTGCTTACATCTGTTCTTGAATTGATTGTTATTGCTTTCTACGTGAGTCCTCAATGTCGTCCTTATGTACATTCATTTTCTTGTCTTTTTTTTTCAACTTTTATTTTAGTTTCAGGGATTACATGTGCGGGTTTGTTACATGGGAAATTGCGTGTCACTTAGGTTTAGTGTGAGAATGAACCTGTCACCCACATGGTTAGTACCATGTGAGTGGTACTAACTCACCTATTGAGCACAGTACCCAGCAGGTTGTTCTTAGCCCTTACCTTGCTCCCATGCTCCCACCTCTAGCAGCCCCCATGCCTACTGTTCCCATCTTTATGTACGTGTGTAATCAGTATTTAGTTTCTACTCATAAGTGAGGACATGCAGTATTTTGTTTTTCATTCTTGCAATCATTTGTTTAGGATAATGACCTCCAGCTGCCTCATCTGTTTTGCTGCAAAGGACTTATTTTATTCTTTTTTAATGGCTGCACAGTATTCCATGGTGTATATGTACCACATTTTCTTTATCCAGCCCACTATTGATGGCATCTAAGTTGATTCCATGTCTTTACTACTGTGAATAGTGCCTGAGAGAACTGTTCATGCAAATATTATGTTTAAGTGACATCAGGTAAGTTTTTGTTTAGTATAGGGTGTAAGAACATCAACTTGAAGCTAGACTCTGGGGTTATGATTCTGGATCCACCCTTACTTGCTGAGTTATTTGGGGATAAAGTATTGAACTCCTCTGCCTTACAGACTTTATATGTAGGCTGGCAGTGGTGGGAATCCCTTGAGGCCAGAAGTTCTAGACCAGCCTGGGCAGCATGTAAAGACCCTGTCTTTACAAAAAATAAAACTTAGACAGACATGGTAGAACATACCTCTAGTCCTAGCTACTTGGGAGACTAAGGTGGAAGGATCACTTGAGCCCAAGAGTGCAAAGGGTTAGTGAGCTACAAATGCACACCTGCACTCTAGGGACAACACGTGACTCTCTTTCTAAACAAATAACTAAAATAAAAAAGACTTTATCTCTACTTGGGGTTATAGAATAATAAATAAGTCAATCCATGGAAAACTCTTATAGCAGTAAAAGTATATGAATTATTAGTAGATAATAGATATTATTATTTTTATATTTACTCATGTTTTTGCAAGTCTCTGTTGTTGATTACCTTTCTAACCTAGACTTTATAGCCTGTCACTGTGTTATGCTTCATGCTCATTTCCAGCAATAACCTCATTTATTCTCTCTGAACTGTTGCAATACTATCCCACATATTTGCTTTCTCTATGATTAGACAGTGATATAATTTAATATTACATAAATGTTAAAATATATTTAAAATTTTGAGACTGCATAATGTGCTATACTTAATTGTTATGAACAAAATAAATACTGATGAAAAGGGCTAAATTCTAAAAATCAGCTAAACATGAGCTGAATCTGTTTCTTCCTAAACCACAACAAAATCTACTATCTATACACTCGTGAAAGGTTATTTAACATTTTTAAAAACTCAGTTATAGGCCTATGATGAGCACTAAGTGAAAAACTCGTGAAAATTCCTACACATTCCATAGCAGGAAGGACAGATAAAATGACATTTCTTTCATTTTATTCATTTTGTTTCTGCAGTGTTATTTTATCAAGGCCTAGGCTGTGTTTTATTAAATCTTTGTATTCATATCATATATAGTTTACCATATGCTTTATAGTATTCTGTAGCTGTCCAATTAACATTTGTTTAAGTGACTGATTGTATAATTGTGATTGTGGAGAGTTATAAAAAGTTATTCATAATGAAATAAAATACAGCAAACAAGTTACTTAAAATATTTATGGAATTTTAATTTTAAATCATTAAATAATGATAAATGTTCTATTTGCTTTATGCAAGTATAACTATTTTTCTACCTTATTTGCATAGGCTTTTATTACTTTCCAGCTGCTTATGGAGTTCCAGCTGGCAAGAAATGGAATTTTCCATGTGCATTTGCCACAGGTATTGAAAACAGGTGCAAACCTCACCTGAGCACTAACACTACTCAGACTTCCAGAATGACTCAGACAATTAACATTATTTACTCACACTCTTTGCAGGAATCTATCTTTATGGCTAGTCAAAGTCTAAGACAAATACATTTGTCTGCTTGAGGAAGTCAACTGGAAATAGTCTACCCTCTTTTCCTGAGCTTCTGGCAGTTTGCTTAATGAAAACTGTATATGCAAAACAAATCTATGCCTCACAAGAGAATCATATAATAAGCTTGAAAAGAAAGGAAATTGTCCCAGTTATGCTGATTTTCCCACTGCACCATATATGCTAAAAATTAAAGAGATGTTTGTAAAGGTTTGTAGTACATTATTATTATTATCATCAAAATAACTTTCTATGAACAAGCCTATACTGTAACATCAATTTTTATTGTTCAGAATTCCTGGTTGCTCAAAACAGAATCAAGTAACTGAGTTACTCGAAATGTAATTCATTAAAAGACAGTTCAAGCTTAAAAATTCTCTGCTAAAACCAAAGAGCCAGGCAGAGGCAGCTACAATGCCCTCTATCACAGCGATTTTACTGACTTAAAATGATTGCCGTTATTTGTTGACTTCTAAGGCATTCAAGAATTAACCACAGGAACTCTTGTTGCCACCCTTAAGAAACAGAGCACCCTCATCAGAGTAGTTGACAAAAAACTAATCTTCTGTTAGATGTTGATCACTGCTATATGGTTCATTTCACTGGAGTACATTAAATGCTTGTAGTCTACTGAGAAGAAATCCTGTGGATGGATGATTTCTGGATTCTGTTTGAGGAGGTAGAACTTACAGTGTGGAAAATTGTCAAGGTGTAGAAAAAGAATGCAAAACAGATTGGGTAGCTTTAAGTAACAGATGGCATCAACAGGGTAGAAAACAATTTTATAAAAGGATGGATTTGACTTTCAGGAATACATGCTTTTTTATCAAAACAATGAATGATTCTTTATAACACTGAGAGATTTACTTTGATTGTGTATCTAGCTATTAAATGACCATATATTTATCAACTGTGTCATTGTAATGGGTACTAGTGCCAAAAAGATGTATAGACACCCTTCTGAACAATATACAATAGAGAACAGATATATGATTTTATGCTTACAAAGTAAGGCAAGTCTCTTAATGGCAGTGCACACATGAAAAATCAGAGGGGAAATTTCTCAAGTCTTCTTGGAATGCTGAGATTATCTACAAAAAATTAATATTTGCAAACCTGGATTCTTGTGACAATACAAAAGGAACTGTTCTCAATGTTGACACAGGGACAAAAAGTATGCTTTACTCAAGAGAAACACCATGCAGTTGAAATTAGAAAGTATCTAATTATGCCAGAAGCTCAGCATTCCTGCAATACACATGCATTTGGGCATGTTACGTGATCTCAGGCTAGAAAGATAATGTGACTTGATCCTGAGCTGTATTTTACATGATGAAAATCAATGTGGCAAATATTTTGAAATATCAATAAAATTAAAGTCAACTCAGTAATATTATATTATTGAACAATTAATTTACTAAGTATTAGTAAATTAATCAATCAAATATGACTTTAATGAATATATAATTCAATAAGTATACATAAAATTCATTCAGGAAATTAGAAGTTTAAATTTTGACATCCTCAACTAATGATTAAAGACTGGTTAAACTCAGTAAATTACATTTCCTCACCTTTAGAATTGGAATAATAAAACTTCTACCACAGGACAGTGTCTGGCTTTAATAGAAACAATTCACTGAAATTATTTAAGACCTGATCCTTTCTTTCATGTATTCTTCAATTCGCTACCGTCTGGATACAGTCCTATTAAATCTATTCTTGTCAAGGATACCAGTAACTCCAAAATGATTAAATAAATATTCATCTATGCATTTCCAAGTAGTACATTCTGTCCAGTTGTGTATTCTTGCAGTCGTGTTTAAAATCAGTTTAAATAGCAGTGTGTTTTTCTCCTCTTCCATCTTACTGATTGGTCGCTAGGTTCAGGAGATGTCTAGTTGGCTTTTTGTAATGAAAGAATGATACAAGATATTTGGTCCCATATTGACTTATGTATTGATTTCTCTGACGTATTTCCCCCTCTGCCTGAGCCCTGCACATATCATACATTCACAAGATCTAGAGCTTTTCTATCCCAAACCTGGAGATTTACACCACTTTCTCTGTGATGAGTATGAGATCTCTCAGACCTGCTGGACAGTTTTTGGTTGTTTGCCAATCCCTGTGCCTTTTTGAGAGCAGAAAACTTCGCTTCTTTATTTAACACCATCCTGGGTGGAAGAGTGTGAAGTGTTTTTTTCAGGAACGTCTACTAATGCAGTTTGCATGGCCGCTGGCACGTCACCTTCTCAGTGCTTGTCAGTCCTTTGCTCCAGTTCAGCTTTGGAGGCAACACTCTTTTTCATCTCAAGGAGAATCAGATGAGCGGGTGAGATCCTACCCAACAGAAAAATTCTAACCACAAAATCCCCAAGTGTTTCCAGATGTATATCTTTCAAAGTGTTTACTGTTCTCAAATACATTTCCAGCAGAGTAATATCGCTTCCAATTTCTTTGTCTTTCCCAAGGTGATTACACAAAATCATAGAAAAATGTTCCCAATTTTAGTCCCAAAGGCTCAGTTGCAGTCTCAAATGACAACCTAGAGATGCAATATCTGGAGCATCCTAACTTCTTCTGCCTTGTCATTCATTTAAATACATAGCCCCCACCACCATCCCATCAGTAGCAGAAGCCAATTGGCAACCTAGAGATGATAATTGGCTACAGAAGATAAGCCCAATAAATCAGAATAATTTTTCTGATAATTGGTTAATCAGCACAAATGTATTTTTGATTCACATTGTTTCCTGAAATCAGCATATACTAAATTGTTTTCTTTTCTCTCTAAGGGCGACATATATTTCTCTCTCTCTTTCCCCTGTCTATGTGTGTGTGTTTGTGTGTGTGTGCATATGTGTGTGTGTGCATGTGCCTGTGTGTGTGTTTGGATGGATAGATGAAAAGATAGACAAATAAACAGGTACCACTTAGGTTGGTCATTTCAGTAAAGCCAATTGGCTTCTGCTACTGATGGGATGGTGGTGGGGGCTATGTATTTAAATGAATGACAAGGAAGAAGAAGTTAGGATGCTCCAGATATTGCAGATATGCTAGAAAAATATATTTAAAATATTGTAGAAGAAGGACAGCTACAAAAAGTGGAAAATGAGTGGCCCCTAAAGTAGGAGAAATGCCTATAAAAATAATATTTCATGCAGATTAATCATGTCGAAAACAGCTGAGTACAAGAAAATTGATGGGTGAAACCTGATTATTTTTTAAAGTTATTAATAACTTTAACATAATTGATTGAATAGAATTGTAAGGGTCAATTGTAATTGACCCTTAGAATTATAAGGGTCAAAGCCATGTTTCAATAAATTTTGTAATGGGCCCAAAGTGGAAAAAAAAAAGTTTACAAAGAATGGTGATGAATGGGTAGAAAGATAATTAACTGCAGGAGAAGAAGGGATAAAGACAAAGTTGCTATTTGTTTTTAAAATGCCCTTGCAAAGCCATTGAAAGATCAGTTACAGACTTGAAGAAAACAGCCTCAAACCACATATGCAAAAATGAATAGTATCTAGAATATATGAGGAATTCTTCAATCTCAAAACAACAACAATACGTGCAAAATATATGAACAGACATTTCAGTGAATAGGAAATACAGATTTTAAAAAAAGTGATAAGAAGGTATTCAACATCATTTGACATTAGGTAAAAGTAAAGGAAAACAAAAATGAAATTAATCTACCTGTTAAGAGGAGAAAGTAAAACATGATGCAAATCATAATATGTTTAGTTTTTCATCAATTAAAATAAATTAATACATTTTAAAATTTAGTGACAGCAACAAATTCAGGAGAAGGAGAAGCTAGATCTCTCGTACTTTGTTGATGGAAATGTAAAATGGTACAGACACTCTGAGAAACAATTTGTAAATTTCTTATCAGAATAAACATACAATTACCATATGACCCAGAGATTGCACTTTTGGGCATCTATCCCAGATAAACAAACACAATGTTTATAGCAGCTGTATTTATAATAGCAAAGAATTGGAGTCAGTTCAGATATCCTTCAAAAGGTGACATGATTAAGCAATCTCTATTACATACATATTATGAAACGCTAAACAATAACAAGGAGCACACGTACACATGCAGAGATCCAAATATATATTTGTATTTGTTCATTATATATGTAATTTATCTTTGTTAATAAATTAATTAAATTTATAATAAAAATAAGAATTACAATAAAAGTTGAGAAAGAAAAGTGAGTGGCATTCAAACAGTATAAAAAGTTAAATGTGATCTAATGGAGAAATGGCTTCGACTAGATTAATCACAAAAGTAATTACTATAGAATGAAGTGTTGAGATAGGATTTGACAAATGGAAATGAAAATCTGAAAACAGACAATGAGTCTTGATGTATTTGTTTTCCCAGGATCACTTTGCCCACTTATTGAAGGTTTATAATTTTCTCCTTTTTAAATTAAAATCTGTATCAAAAATAATCTGAAAAGTCATATTCTGAATGGTAGAGGGGAGCAACTGCAGCTGATACATCCATGAAAACATTACAAACCTTTCCAGCCAATAGCAATGATTGTGCACATACTCTGGATCAGACATTGGTCCTGCTTTTAGGGATAGGAAATAAATGTGATTAATATTTTCTCTGCTATCATAATTTTACAAACTAGATTTAAAATATGTACTGCATTATATAAATTACAAGACACAGAGGTTATGACTTTTATTCCTGAACAAAGAAACAAAATAGTACACCACAATCAGGTTTCTAACAATTAGACCTCTGTATTGGATGACAAAATAAATTAGAATATTGTGGATTTCCCTCTCTCTTTCTCTCTCTGTATCTCTCTCTCTGTCTCATGGTGTATATACATATGTATATCTATATATAGAGATATACATATCTCTCTGTGTATAATATATACATATATATGTATATAATACATATATATAATACATACACAGAGAGAGTACATATATACTTCTGTCTCTCTGTGTGTATATATATATATATATATATATACACACACATATATAGACATTTCTCAGTGTGTATACATATATACATACACTGGGAGAGAGATCTGAACATATGAATATAGACGTGTATATATACATTGTATATGAATATATATGTATATATATACACTCTGTGTATATATACAGATACAGAGACATACAGAGAGTGTATATATCTCTCTCAGTATATATATATATGTACATCTTTCAGTTTATATATATATATGTATATATGCACATACATACACACACATATAGACATATACATGGCCTATATCCATTCTCCCTAAACCCTTACTCTGATTTTGTATATATCTGACTTTATTGAAAAGCTAGAGCCAGCAAGATGAACTCCATCCAGTTTGCATGACCAATTTTACCTCTATATATATCCATTTGTTAAAGTTTATTTTTCTGTTTCATCATTATGCAAGTGTTCTCTTTCATCCAAACTTAGCTCAATTCTTAACACTAGGTGTTTCAAAGTCCTGAACTTCACTGATGTCCCTTTTTCCTAGTTTTCCAATTTCTTTTGGTAAAATTTAACTTGTTAATTTGTAAATGGTTGATGGAATTCTCTAGTAAAACCATCTGGGCCTAGAGATTTCCAGGTACTTGTTTAATTTCTATTATTGTGTTGTTTGTTCTTTTCTTTTAAAAATAAACTTTTAAAATATAGAACAGTTTAAGTTTACAGAGAAATGCACATACTCAAAAAGTACCGAGGGTTCACCATGGTTTTGCCTATGATTAACATTATTATGGTATGCTTGTCAAAATTAGCAAGCCAGTATTAATACATTATTAAATTTCATACTTTACTAGAATTTTCCTAGTTTTTGCCTAATATCCATTCTCTGTTTTAGGGTGGCACACTGTATACTAGATGACGTTTACTCATGATGCCCCCTTAGGCTCCTCTTGGCTGTACCATTTCTCAGACTTTCCTAATTTGTAATATCCCTGAAACTTTTGTGAAGTACTACTTACATATTTTGTAAAATATCCTCATTTGGGATTTATCTTTTGTTTATTCTCATGATCTGGCTATTGTTATTTGTTTTGGGGCAAAAGGCCATTCTCATCATATCACATTTAAAGTATTAATACATTATATTAACATTGCGTGTCACCTGTGGTAGACAGAATAATGGAATCTAGATAAGTGTTAATCTCCTAAATCATGACTATTTTTTCTTTCTTGAAAAAGGAGACTCGGCAAATATGATTGAGTTAAATATCTTAAAAGAGGGTGATGTTCCTGGATTATCCAGATGGGTTTAATGTAATCATGAGGTCCTTGGAAGATCAAGTGGGGGTCAGAATAGTCAGAAGAGCTATGATGAGGGAAGCAGAGTTTCGAACCATATGAGACTGCTGGCTTTGAAGATGCAAGGGGCCAGGAGCCAAGGAAGCACTAGAGTTTCCAGAAGGTATTCAGCACTGCCAACAACTAGATTTTTATCCCCATATGACACATTTTGGGATTCAGACCTTCAGAATGGTAAAATAATAAATTTGTGTTGTTTGAAGCAAGAGCGCAACAGTTTGGGTCTTCACGGATACATCTGCGTTAAGTCCAAATCACTTCTGACCAAATTATGACAGTAAACTGGTGAGTTTAGATAAACCCTGTGACAGTAGAGTAAATGTAAATTGGAATCTGTCACACATGAAACTGCTGTTGGTACTTTTCAGGGATTAAGACACAGAAGAAAGTATTTGTGAGATAATTCACTAAGCACCAGTGTTTTTCAACATCTTGTAGTTACTGCATTATAGAAACTATGTCTGGGATTGCTGAGGCTATGTCAGGTACAACTTAAGTTAAGCCTCGCTAGTCTGTTAGTCTCCATGAGACATTCATTTCTTTCCTTTTCTTTTTTTTACAGGCCATACAAGTGCTATTATACAGAAAATGTATCATTACCAGCATTTCAGCTTCTAGCATGTTGTATTAGTCAGGGTTCACTAGAGAAACAGGACCAGTAGGACATAGATATATAGTATTCATAGATAGAGTGAATTTACTATGAGAATTGGCTTGCATTGTTATGCTCTCTGCAAACTACAGAGGCAGGGAAGTTGGTGGTGTAGTTCAGTCTGTGTCCAAAGGCCTTAGAACCAGGGAAGCTCTCATATCTGAAGGCAAGAGAAAATACCAATTCACAACTCCAGAAAGAAAGCACATTTACCCTCCTTCTTTCTTTTCATTTTATCCACACCCTCGGTGAATTGAATGATGCCTGCTCACATTGGTGAGAGCAGATTTTCTTTATTCAGTAACTGATTGAAAAACTAATTACTTGCAGAAACACAAGACACAACTAGAAATAACATTGTGCCAGTGTCAAGGTATTCCTCAACCTAGTCAAGTTACACATAAAAGTAACCATCACTCGTGTCATTAATTAAAATGGTATATTTTATTGCCCACTAGGTATCTTATATTGTTTTAAACAATTTCTATGGGCTCTGGCAGTTCTACTGGTTCCCAGATAGCTCGTTCAATTAAGACTAGTCAGAGAGGATTATCATGCCTTCTATTTTACAGTATTAGGTAGGAAAAGAGGTACCCAGTGTAACATAATATCTATTTCAATAATACATTCAGGAAAAGGATATGTGACAAAACTCCCAATTTTTATCCAAACTTTTGCTCTAATCTCATTAATCATTGCATCTCCATAGCATTCCAGTCTAACCTTAGTCACCATTAAAACTTCACTAGCAGCTTTTAGAATCACAGTGCATTTGGCTCCGGAAAGTAAATGCTACTAAGCAACCCAGTCTAAGGTGTTTGACAGCAACCCAAATGCAGCAAGACAGTTAGGACCAGGCATATCAAGTGGGTGAATATCCCAGCTGTTATAAAGCCAGTCCCACATAGATTGCATAGAAAGTATGTTAACTGCTTTATCTGTAGTGTTTGCCTTGGCATTTACAGATAAAGTTGAAAAGTCCTTTTTATCTGGTCCACAAGCCTGGTTGTTCCCTTGGGAATAACTTCCTGTGTAACTGGAGCACATATAATAGAGCTATGTGTAATTATTCTAGTGAATTGAAAATCTCGTGTCAACCCAAATATGTTCTTCCACTCTGCAGTATTTAAAACCAAATATACTAATTCCAAATTAGTCATTCTCAAAATCAATTTCAGTAAAGCTCTTCAGGAAGCTGATGATACTGACCTACAATATGGGACAACTCCTTTAACTGGTTTCAGCAGTTTCTTAGTTTAGATTTTCCCTCCCCTCATGTGGATCATCTTCTTGGTCACTAGAAGTTTTAGAGGCACTTTCTGTTGTTATGGCATAAATTACCCTTTTGTAGGCAGCTTTAATGCTACTGGCTGAAACCCAGACTAACAGAAGTCTGAGCCCCGTTGAGCATCAAGGCCTGGCCCAGAACTTTCTTCATCTTAGCCATTACAAAAAAACCATGATCAAGGGATTGCATGTTTAGCATGTTTCTTATTATTTTGTATTTCCTTAGTTATCTAATGAGCTGACTTCTTGAGAAGTGAATCTATCACCAATTCTAACTGTGGTGGTAACTTTTACCTTTAGTAAGTCATGGCAGCACAGCTGCAATTTATACCACAGGTGACTAAGTAGACATCTAGAGATCAAAGTTCCTCAGTTCTCCATCTTTTCATTCTCTTTACAAATTATGTCACAAACTGTGTTAGCACATCTCACTTCTCTGACACCAACTAAAAGAAAAGCCACTTCTCTACTTGAAACACTTCTGACATCAAATGTGTATGTTTTCCACACCAAGTAATTCTCCAGTTTTCTGTGCATACCAACTGGATGTTCTACTGCTTGATTCAACTGTGAGACTAACTACTCAGAGTTGACACAGAACTCACAGGTTAAGGGGTCAGTCATACAAAACAGCCCCCACTTCAAATGCCAATCACAAGTCTAGACCTCCTGTATTTCTGACAGACTGACAAGTCAAGAGTTCCCATGACTTCCTTCTTGGTTCTATAGCTTGCTAGGATAGCTCACAGCATTCAGAGATTACAGGTTACTTTGTATTAATGGTTTCTTATAAAGGATATTATAAGGCATACAAATGAATTGCCAGATGAAGAGGTGTGTAGGGCAAGGTTCAGAAGGATCCCAAGTGCAGGAGCTTCTCTGTCTCTTGGTGTTGGGTTTGACCACCCTCCCTTCACATGGATGTGTTCACCAATCTGGAATGTGCCTGAACACCAGAGTTTAGGCACTTCGTGCAGGGTTCATCATATATGCACTATTGATTATTAATTCAATCTTCAGCCTCAATGGATAATGACTGGGGGTAACTGAAAGTGCTAAGCTTCTAATCCTGGTTTGCTCTTTCTACTGACCAGCCTCCACTGAAAAACTGTCCATAGTCTCACCAAGAGAAACTTCATTAAACAAGACACTCCTATCACCTGAAATTTCAAGGGATTTAGGAGTTCTGTGTCAGGTACTGGGAGTAGAGACTAAATACATGTGTTTCTAAACAAATTTTGTTGCAATGTAAGATCAAAATTGCCTTGTTTGAGTAGTAGGACCCAAGATGAACTGTCTCTGTGCTTTTTGTCTAGTCCTGAGATCCCAAATTAGCTTACCTTTTTCTTACTACATTTCAGAGTTGTCTTTTGATTATTTCTTGTACCATTTCCAGGGATGATCATGGTAGTTAGTGAGGAGAAGCCAGGAAAAAACTGTTTTATGTCACCTAGTTTGAATCAGAAATTGCCCAAGTTGCCTTTTCTCTCTTTAAATAGAAAAAAAAAATTAGTTTTTACAAAAATCTACTAATGTTCCCAAAATGTATAATATGCCATCTGTACAACATACCACAATGTACTACTTTTAGGAAAACTCATTCAATTTCTCATGAAAAATGTAAAAAAAATCAATGTCTACTAAATTATGAATCATGTTTGATATTTCAAATGCACAACTCTGGAGCTTGAAGCTGTTTTTCAATATTGGTATCACTTTCAACTTAAGAATTTATCCTGTGATGAAAGTTATATAATATCAGCCAAGTGTAAAACTACTATGAAAAGACAAAATATACATATGTATGTATTTATGTCTTTGTAATCTATAAAAGCAGTTAGCTGGTTGAGTGTACAAATAATTGTATCAGACCGAATTTAAGGGACAAACCATTATTGATCTGTAAAGAGGTTGTGTGTTTAAATATTGATATTCACTCTATTAAGGCATTATATTTTGAAAAATTGTCTTTAACACTCTCAATTAACATTGGGACTATTTTATATTTTACTTATGCTTAAGCAAGGCAGGTACTTGAGAATTCAGAGAAAGCTGAGTCCCACTGCTAAATAGAGCTCAAATGTATGCAAGAACGCTTGGAATTATTTGTTTAATACAAATGAAGGATTTGAAGTACCTTCTGAAAGTGAGATTGTACTCTTATTCGAAAGTCAGTTATGCTACTCTGGTGTATGGAATAGAAAAAAATACCCAGTCATTTATATACACAATTATTTCTGTATGTGTGAAATACAGACTTAATGACAATCACTAATAAATGGTGTTGGTACTTATAAAATAAAAAATTATTCAAGATCTCAATAATTTTTGATTGATGAGAAGACAGAGTGGACTTTGACATGAAAATGTTCACTTAATAAATCCTTACAAAATCTTCTTCATTCGTCAGTTTAAATTCAGAAAACTTAAAAAAAAATTATGCTGACAGAAAACTCTTGCTAGAATTGTCTGCCTTACAAATCTGGAGCCATATATTTAATATTCATTTATTAACTTGGATTTAAATAGTTCTACTTAAAAATATATTCAAATATTTATGAATAAATAGATTAATATGTATTACCTACCATATTGCATTTCCATGAAATAGCATTTAATGAAACTATTTATTTAAATTTGGAGATATAGTATTTAACATAAAGTGAGAAGTAAAGCTTTGTATCCATAAGTAACTATTTTTAAATAATTTCTCCCTGTTCAAACCATGTATATATGTATACATGTGTAGAAACTTACAGCAACTACCTGAAATCTATCATGTGAAGTTAGAAGAAAAAAATCAAAAGCATGGTTTTTAGGATTAATATCTTTGAATCACCTGGGGAGTTCTTTGAAATATATATTCTTTAGCAAAATTAGATTTACCATAAAGCTAATAAAGTTTCATGGTAAACTTTCCATATTATCCACCATCCACCACTGAATATATATCCTAAAGAAATGAAATACATATCTCAAAGAGATAGCTGAACTCTTATGTTCCCACAGCATTATTCACAATAGCCAAGAGATGAATCAACCTAGGTGTCCATAAGTGGATAAAGAAAATACAGTATATATACACAAGGGAATACTATTCAGCCATCTATAAAAGGAATTCCTGTCATTTTATTGACAATGTGGATGAACCTGGAAGACATTAAATAAAATAAGCCAGGCTCAGAAAGATAAATAATTATAAAATTTTACTTATGAGTGGAATCTTAAAAGTTAAACCTATAGAAACAGATAACAAAATGGCAGTAACCCAAAGTGAGAGCCTGGAGAGATGTGGATCAAATGATACAAATTTTTGGTTAAACATGAAGAATAAGTTCAAGAGACATATGGAACCTCATAAGGTAAGAGTAGTTCATAACAATGTATTTTATACCAGAAAATTGCTAAGATGATAGATTTTAAGTATTTTTACCTCAAAAGTGGTAAGATAATGAATATACTAATTAGCTTAATTTAGCCATATTACAATGTATACATTTATCAAAACATGTTGTACACCACAAACATGTACAATTTTGTCAATTTATATGTGCATGTATATATCTCAAAGCTATTTTTGTTAAAACACATTTGACTATATCAAAGATAAAGCCACCTTTAAAATAAAAGACCCAAGTACAGAAAGAGAACATACTTTCCAGGTTAACTAATAATAATGGAAGACTCTCTTTAGAGTTGTGAACCTGGGAGGATGAATGACAGTTTAATGGCATTGGGGACCAGCAGCCTTGACAGATCCTCCGAGGTCTGTCAATCAGGGATGAGCAGACAGTGTTAAGATTGAAGGGCCATGAGAATAAACAAAACAAAGTAGAGAGAGTTTTGTCTCAGGAGAAGAACAAAGGCTACTGAAATACACTGGTCACTAAAAGAAGTGGCAATAGATGAGTAAAACATCATCTCATAATAAATGCAGGAGTAACCTAGTAAGTTATTAACTGAGTAGGCTATTAAATGTTCCCAGTTTGTAGAAAGTCATTTAACTTCACAGAAGAACATCTATATTTAAAATTCAGCAGATAGAATTCCCAAGATCGGAGAAATTTCGATTTTTATGTATAAAAAGTAGGAGGGGTACTTTTGCATCCACTTGCAAAACAATTATTCCTGTCTTTTGCCACTTCCTATCACTGAGAACAATGACTTCGAATGTAGTTAAATTACAAAAGAGAAAACATTTCTCCACAACTCACAACTCAAAGCAAAAATATCTAAACTTCGAAACATGGCCAGTATTCAAATGAAGATGTTTCCAATGCTCTATTATAGATTTGTTTTGGAATCTACCCTTTATTTGAAATGCTTTTTCTGAGTAAAGTTTCATTTAAAAATTCTAAGTATTTTAGAAATTTGATTTGAGTCCTTTCAATTTGTATCAAAATTGGACAAAGACATAATGGAGGTTAGAAATTTATGAAAGCTAGAAGCATTGCCCCTTACTAAATTTCTTCCAAGAAAAACTGTGTTAAAATCTTTTGTTATGTTAAGAACAAAAATGTGTTCTTAAAGTAGCAAAATTTGTGGAGAAAAATTAATTTGCTTTCATTTACTTACAAGCTCTGTATAGTAATGGAAAACAAAGATATTCTATGATTTAAATCAATTATATTTGAATTTATGAATAATAGTTTAAAAATAAAAACAATATTAATAAAAAGTATCTGAAATATTTTAATATTTCAGTTTTAAATATTTAATATTAATATAAAAGGCCTTTGAAATAAATTTGAAATAACAATATTAAGACAAAAGAAGTCATAAAACTTTAACAAATACAGTGCTTAATTGCAGGCTCAGAAAGTAATGAATACATTAGCATTTTAGCTCCTAGAGCTATGTTTAAAATTAAACTACTCACAAACAAAAGAGTAAAAATAGTACTGATGCATCACTATTTTTAAATTAATAATTTATATCAATATAATTACTATTTTCTTAATCCTGACATGACCCTTTGTCTTAGAATTGACTGACAATATTTAATAATGCTTCTTAACCTTCTTGATAGCCCTATGGTGATTGATTTAGTAGCAAATACAAAATGTAAATAATACAGGCTCTATGTGTTTTCAAGAAAAAAACTAGTATTTAAAATCAAACTAAAGGGCTTCTGCACAGCAAAGGAAGCAAACAACGGAGTGAAAATATAGCCTATAGAATGAAATTTACTTCTTGGAGTTTTTTACTATCTATCTATCTATCTATCTACTCTATATCCCAGTGCCCAGAATAGTGCCTAAATCACAGTGGACACTTGCTAAATATTTTTAATGTAATAATCTACAAGTAGCTTTCATATCTGAAATTTAAAACCTCCTTTATAATTCTAAAACACTATTATTAACCATTTACTGGTATAGAAATATAAATTTATTTAAATATTCAGTGTTTTATTTATTTATTAAAATTTATACATTATTTATAGAAATTATTAATTACGATCATCATTAGATATTTATAAGAAATAATTACTAGTCAACAATTGATTGGTAATGATGGCCACCATTCATAATTTGTTTCTTTATAAATCATTTTCTGTAGAGATAAGACTTTCTAAAATATGATTCATTAATTGGAGTCTCATGTATACCTTCTAACTATGTTCTAGATGCATTATGTATGAGTTCATCACTCAATTTCTTTAAAGAGGATTCAGTCATCTTCTCATTATATCATTTTGCAGTATTTTCTGTCACATAGAAATTAGGGCTATGGCCTAGTTAGTGTTTTCTTAATATTTTCTGAGCCATATTGTCCAAAGACTTATTGGGAGAAAACAAAATCAGAATACAACCATCAGTAGTGTTTCTATACTCTAAAAGCAAATTTTCTGAAAGTTATATTAAGAAAACAATTCTATTTACAATCGCAATACAAATTAAATGTTTAGGAATAAATTTAACTAAGAAAATAAAAGATCTGTATACTGAAAAATAAAACATTCATCAAAGAAATGAGACACAAATAAATGTAAAAATATTATATGTTCATTTATTGAAAGAATGGATGTTAAAATGTTTATACTACCCAAAATAATGAAAAATTCAATACACTTTCTATCAAAATACCAAGATAATCTTCACAGAAATATAAAATGAAAGCTAAAATTTGTATGAAACTGGATAAGACCCCAAATATCCAAAGCAATCTTAAGCCGAAAAAATAAAGCTAGGAGTATCACACTACCAGACTTAAAAAGGTATCATAGTTGTCATAGGCTATAGTAACCGAAGCAGAATGACATCAGCTTAAAAATAGACACACAGGCCAAAAGAATAAAGAGCTCAGATATGAATCTCCACTTACAAAATCAAATGTTATTATTATTGTTATTATTTTGTTTTTTTGAGCTAGGGTCTCGCTCTGTCACCAGGCTGGAATGCAGTGATGTGATCTTGGCTCACTGCAACCTCAGCCTCCCAAGTTCAGGCGATTCTCCTGCCTCAGCTTCCAGAGTAGCTCGGGCTATAGGGGCGTGCCACTATGCCCAGCTAATTTTTGTATTTTTAGTAAAGACAGGGTTTCATCATGTTGGCCAGGATGGTCTCTATCTGTTTCCTCGTGATCCACCCTCCTCGACCTCCCAAAGTGCTGGGATTAGAGGTGCAAGCCTCGCCCGGCCATTATTTTTATTTTTGAGACAAGATTCTTGCTCTGTTGCCCAGGCTGGAGTGCACTGGCACCATCTCGACTCACTGCAACCTCCACCTCCCAGGTTGAAGCGATTATCCTGCCTCAGCCTCCCAAGGAAGCTGGATCTACAGGCACGTGCCACCATGCCTGGCAAATTTTTTTGTCCTTTTTTTAGTAGAGATGAGGTTTCACCATTTTGGCCAAGCTCATCTCGAACTCCTGACTTCAAGTGATCCACCCACCTCGGCCTCCCAAAGCCCTGGGATTATAGGCACAAGCCATGCACTAGACGCAATAAATGTTATTGGTAAAACTGGATATCCTCATACAGAAGGATAACATTACACCTGTATTTCATACCATATTAAAAAATCAACTCCAAATAGATGAAAGACAAGTATATGCCCTGCACCTATGAAACTACTAAAATAAAACATGGAAAAATCTCCACGACATTGATCTGGCCAGTGTTTTTGTGGATATGTCCCCTAAAGTACAAGCACCTGTAACAAAAATAGACAAATGGGATTACATCACACTAAAAGATTCTGCATAGCAAAGGAAACAACAGACAGAGTGAGAAGACTCAGGGGTAAATAGTGAGGAAAAATATATATGCAATTATTCATCTGATAAAAGGTTAATATCCAAAATACATGAGAGACTCAAACAACTTACTTGTAAGAAAACAAATACACCAACTTTAAAAATTGACAAACAATATAAATGAAAAATTCTCAACGTAAGACATACTAATGATCAGAAGGTACATTAAAAATGCTCAACATCACTAATAATTAGGGAAATGCAAATTAAAGCCACCATGCTATAACATCGCACACATATTAGAATGGCTATGATTGAATAGGTGAATGGTAAGTATTGGCAGAGATGTAGAGAGAAGGGTATCCTTGCAGACTGTTGGTAGAAATGTAAATTAGTACAGCCATTATAAAAAAAATGTATGGTGGTTCCTCAAAAAATTAAAAATAGAACTAGTATATGATCCCATAATCCCATCGCTAGGTGTATATCCAAAGGAAATGTAATCTGTGCCTAAAGAGATATATACACTGTCATGTTCCTCTCAGCATTATTCACAATAACCAAGATATGGAATCAACCTAAGTGTCCATCATTGAATGATGGGATAAAGAAAATGTGGTCCATATACACATTGAAATACTCTTTAGCTTCTAAAAATATTAAATCTTGACATTTGGAACATCATGGATGAACCTAGCAGACGTTATGTAAATTGCAATAAACCAGGAACAGAAAGACAAACACTGCATGAAATCCTAAAAATTAGATTTTAGGGAAGTAGAGTAGAATGGTGATTGCCAGGGTCTGTGATGATTAAGAGAATGTCTGGGGGAGTTATTGAACAAAGGACACAAAATTTCAGTTTCATACAAGAAAAAAGTTCAAGAGATCTTTTATGTAGCATGGTGACTATAGTTAAAAATATATTATATTTTGAAAAATGCTGAGAGGATGAATGTAAAGTATTCACACCACAAAAATGGTAATTACATAAGAAAATGTATGTTTATTAGCTAGATTTAGTCCCTCCACAATGGAAATATACTTTAAAGTAATGTTCTATATAGTAAATACATACAATTTGACTTGTCAATTTAAAAAATATGTAAGTAAATAAATAGTCTAGTTAAGATAGGCACTAAGGGCAGATAATATGTAAATTTCTTAGAAACAGGTGAGGATGTTTGCCATGAGGATATTAGATGGGAAAATAAATTCCTGCAGATGACCTTTAATAAGTGCCTACAGATAACCTTTAATTTTTAAAAAAAAATGTTGAGACAGTCTTACTTTGTCGACCAGGTTGGAGTGCAGTAGCGCTATCTCAGTTCAAGTGATTCTCCTGCCTCAGCCTCCCAAGTGGCTGAGATTCCCGGCGCCCACCACCACACCTGGCTAATCTTTGTATTTTTAGTAGAGACGGGGTTTCACCATGTTGGCCAGGCTGATCTCGAACTCCTGACCTCAAGTGATCCACCTGCCTTGACCTTCCAAAGTTCTGGAATTAAAGGCTAATTCTTATTTACTTAATAATAACATTAAGGTTGCATGTGTTAGCTATATTTTGGGAAATGAATCATGGTATATTATCTGGTAACTATATGTGTATTTTTTTTTGCATATGAAGTAACTTGGACATTTTTAAACTCTAAAATCTCCAATATTATATAAAAAAGAATAGTATCATTTCTGTTTTTCTTTATGCTTTCTTCTTTCCTTCCTATTTATTCCCATTCATAGTATTTCTTGAAATTCTATTTACACCATACATCTTAGTTTAGTCTAAGGTCCTAATAGTGAAGTACTTTAAATTCAGAGAGATATAAATCAATTATATTATTGACAGTAATTATGAAGGTTGGATCAACCAAAAACACTCCTTTCTTATGAATTGTTATTACATACAGTAATGTTTTCTACTGAATTAAATTATTTTATTTATGATAGTACCTAGTTAATTAATGCAATTTAAAAAATAACTTTTGATCTCAATGAAGTTTTCACTTAGCCCAAGAAATAGTTTATAGATGGAAAAAAAATTACAAATTGTCTGTGTAAACACATACAGGATACTCACTGAAGAAAAATTAAGAGAGCCATATCAGAAAATTTATATTCTTTTTTAAATTGTGCTGTAGATATCTATTATATATCAATAGCATTCCAAATAGTCACATTTTATATTAGCATTTACATTCAAAATGTAACATTGCAAGTAGCTGTCAATTGTTTTGAGTACTTGCTTTGCTTTCTGATAATGTTTTGATATATGATTGGAAAAATTTTTATAAGCATGTGTTTGCTTTTAATTAGACAACTTATTTATGTGGGTAGACTGTTCTTTAGAAGGGCAAAATATCTAATTCACAGAGAATACATTATTTGTTTTAAAATAACCATTCTTATTTATCTTCACTTTACAATATTACTTTTTATATCTCTGTTTTGTGTTTCGTTTATCCTATGCCAGTAAACTTTAAACTAGCCAATCAATTAAGATCTCAATGGCCTGGTTTTTTAACATGTATTTTAATATTACCAGAACCATAATTCTAGCAAATAGAAATATCTCAATAAATGACTGTTGACAAAATACATTGAATACATTTTTTTACTTTTCCCACTTTTTTTCTATAACTTTCAACTTCTGTATCTGTCTCCCATAGAATGCTCTATTTCTTTGCTATCTCCCAAGTTGCTGAATATTCCAATATATCAATATGTAGAACAACTAAGTGTACTATGCAAATTTTCACCACCTAGAACACTGCCATTTCTTCATCAAAATAAAAATGTGTTGCAAATTTATCTTTTGAAATATCAGCTTTACCAAATGTCTGTTTTCTCAAGAAGAATCAGTGATAAAATGACTAATGATGAATCTTTGGAACTGGCGACATAATATAAGAAATTTTACTTCATTTCAAATTATACCAATGCCTGCTTTGTTTTTCCCCCCAACAAATATGCCAATGTAGTGAATGTCTTTATATCATGACATTTAGATGTGATTTCAATGTACTGAGTTTAGTTTTATGATTGCATTAGATTAGATTTATTTTCAAGTTCACAAGAAGTCCTGGGTCAATTCTAAGGCCATGAAAAGTGTTCAGGCACTCATCACATTAAGATCACAATATTTTATTGCTGAGAATGTATTAATTATCTATTTTTTATTGTCCTTTAACAAGTCCATTAACTAAGACAGACTGCTGAAGTGATGTAGTAAACAGTGCATTCATAGTTAAAAGCAAATCTAAAATAATATTATTTTTTTTCTAATTTCTGTCTACTTTTCAATTGTACTCAATCAGGAGAGGGTGCATAATTTATAATTAAAGAATTTGATGTAAAAATAAATGATCAAAGGTTATTTTTTTTTCCTGGGTGTGGGGACCGAGTCTTGCTCTTGTTGTCCAGGCTGGAATGCAATGGCATGATCTCAGCTCACAGCAACCTCCATCTCCTAGGTTTAAGCCATTCTCCTGCCTTAGCCTCCTGAGTAGCTGGGATTACAGGCATGCACCACTATGCCCAGCCAATTTTTTCTGTAGTTTTAGTAGAGACAGAGTTTCACCATGTTGGCCAGGCTGGTCTCAAACTCCACTTTTATCAACATGATTTAGTTCATTTCCTATGCCCTTTACCCAGAATAAATAATACTTTATAAATCTACACATAACTTTATTTTTTTGTTTTGGGAATCTCATGCAGAGTAGTCTGCTTGGCTAGACAAGTAGTTCACTTACCACACAATAATTTACTTACCAACATTTAGTTCATTACCATCACTACTCTAATCTACCACTCTAAACTACTGTCAAAACTATGGCTAACCCTACACTGATAGATCCAAGTTAAACCATTTAATCTGAAATCTCCAAATCCTATAAATACTGCCCTCTGATTTCTCTATTTTGAGACAGTGCAAAAACTGTCAGGATAATATTCTCCCTTACTGCAATGAGTTCTAGAGAAAGCAATCTCAATGTTGGTAAATGTTTCTATCACATTATTTTTCTTCTCCAAGGCCAGCAAAAGACTGCTCTAGATTAGTGAAATTCAAAACACTGTTACAGTTGAGATTGAAGACTCAGCCAAGCAGCATAAATGAATCTGGGTCTGGGCAATGTGACTTTTTGGATGCTGAGACAGACAGCTTGCCCAAGAAGGTACATTGGTCACTCTCTATTTCATCCATGTTTAGTCTGGAGATTGCTTTCATTTGGGAATTGGTGCTAGGCCTGCTTTTTTCTGTGGGTGGGGCAAACTTTCAGCTTATGTGCTATTTTGCTAGTTTCTCACTAGGCTAGCCTTTTCATATCAATTGAATGGCAAGGTGGAAGATGTTGGTTCGGTTTTGAAGGAAAAGATGTAAGATACTGTTTGTCTGCCTCTGACTCCACAGCCTATTGACAAAGGGAAAAAGTCCTGATTATGTCATCTAGCTAACATTATACAGGGGATCTCATTGAGGTTGGAATGTAAATTCTAGTTTTTTTTTTTGTAAATCTCATTTTTGCCATCCCTTTTGTCTTTTTTCCTTCTCCTTCATTTCCTTTCTAATGCTCTTTTACACTTGAGGGTGGATATTGCAAGACAGTGATCAAAGATTAAAGATGCTTTCACTTGTTATCTCTTCCCCCATTTCTTTGTATTTCTATCCATTGCAAGGAAAATTTTAGTCAACCCTTTATCTGAAGTAGAAGGTTAAAAATAATCAATTTTGCATGTTCTATTTACATTAAAAAGTCTTACATAATCAAGCTGGATTCATTCTTGACAGAGCCCTGCAAATTATGTACACCAAGCTTTAACAATATTTTGATGTATAAGTGTTACATAAAAGAAGGGCATATATTGACAAGACTAATTTAGGTTATTATTTTAAAAGAGATAATTAAAAGTATTTGAGGATTTCACCCTTAAGTAATATTTAGTCATTGAAAACTTCGATGCTTTGCATGAAAGCATACATGCTGACAGGTATTTTGTTAAAAAATAGACTATTTGTTAAACAGATGATTATTACTTGATTTTTTAAATGTGAACATTAGTTTTCTCCTTTCTATACTTTATTTCCCTGTCAAAAATTCCATTTTATTTCTTCTACTTTAATGAATGTATGATTATGACTTGTTTATTTGATCAAGTTTACTGCATAGCAATTGTTCTAGATAATTTTTCTGAATTTCTTCTCAGTAAATCACAGTCGGTACTTTTAGAAACAATGTACTAGTTTTAAAAAAATACTCACTTTTCTAAATACTTATGACAAAATGTATCAGGACTTGGAAATATCTATGTTGTTAAATTTATATCAATATGCATATGAGACTTCTACATGAAATAAAACAATGTAATTTAAAGTGTTACTGCCTAGGAGGTAAGTAAAAGAAACATTATTTTTACCTTTTAAATAAATCTTTTAAATAAATCATTTCATGATTTTTGAAATTTATACACTTAATTAGATTCCTAACATGTGAAATAAAAAGGTGATTTTAATTAAGCAATAGATATATATTATCATAATAGAGAATTCACAGTAAAAGTGTACTTTGTACTTTCAAAAATAATCACATTTTGTACTGATGTATTTGCTATTTTATTTATGCAAATTTCATGAGCTCCCATTGGTTTGTTAAGACCCAAGTAAATATCTGCTTGTAATAATCTACTTTGAAATTTAAATGTTAATTTAATAGATGATAGTCAATTATAATACATTATATATTGTTATATTATAAATACACAGTCATCCCTTGCCATCTAGGAGATACTGGTTCCAGGTCACCTCCCTGTCCACCCACCAAAATCTGCAAATGCTCAACCCCCAAAGTCAGAACCCATGAATACCAGAAGTCCACCCTCCATATCTGCAGGTCTGTGCATTCCCTAAATTCTGTATTTTCAATACTGGTTGGTTGACTCCTAGGATGCACAACCCACAAATGCAATAGGCTGACTGTGTAATTGTATAATTTTCTTTATTCAGAGGATATATATTTTCATTTATTTTTAAATTTATAATTAATATATAATTGCACATATTTATGAGATACAATGTATTTCAATGAATGTATATATTCAGAGGTTATATAGTTTTCTGAATATTATGTGTTTTGTTGTTTTTTACAATCTGCTCATACTTAAATGATCAACCAAACTCACAAAAGGAGAAAATTAAGGGGAGTATCTATTGGTTTAGTCACTTTGAGTAGTTTTTGTCAGTAACCACAGCTACAATTATATTAATACTATTTTTCAATAAATTGGTAAATGGGATTCTAAAAATATTGTATATGTCTGAAGCTAATTCTGTGTCTTTAATTCTTCTTAAGTCCCTACTCATGAAGAAAATGATAGAAAGCAACAAACCAGATTTGAAATTCAGAGTAAAACATCTAAGATCAGTAAGTGCACCAATGTAACTCTGCTTTTATTCCTATGTTTTCACTAGTAGCAGGTCTCTTCCAGGCTCAGCCTGAAGGATACAAACTTTTATGGGTGTCATTCTAAGGAACTGCTTTAAACTTGAAAGTTCCAGAGCAAGTTAAGGTGGTCTATAAACTAGAAAGCCAGTCCCTGAAATGTTTTGTTTTATGGAAGTTCTCAGGCTGTTTGCCAAGTCTTTTTAAGACTTTAGGAAAATTGAGATCATATAGACTTATCCCTTTAAAAAGGCATCTTCTTAGCCTTTGGGGAAAAAATATATAGACAGAATGAATCCCCTCCTTTATACAATGGAGCTTAAATACTTTTCTCATAAGAGCTAGGAAGGTTTCACTATATCTCATAAAGAATATATGAGAGAAATATACACATTTTTCTAGGTATATGAGGCTATTATATTATGTAGAATAAATAAATAAATAATAAATAAATTCATGTTTATCCAAATGTGAATGTGGGCAGTTGTATTCTACATAGGGCAAAGTAAATCCAACCTAGGTTCATATTTATCCAAATATGAATTTCCTACTTGACATATTTAAGGATAAGTTCATTTTTAATTCAAACATTTTAATAAGGTCACAAATAACTTTGAGCATTGTTTCATAGAGAACTTGAAAACAGATTTTATTTTATGTAGCCATCAAATATACTGTTAATTAGTCTTAAAGTTTTAAGACTTTTTCTTAAAGAAAAAATGCTTTTCTTCTCTCTTATCGGTTTAGAGTTAATTTCTCAGCATGCAGTTAAAGACTCAAGAATGTTCAGGGTTATGATCTAATTGCTCTAAGAGATATTAGGTTGGTACAAAAGTAAGTTCTTTTTTTCCATTAAAAGTAATGAGAAAAACCACAATTACTTTTGCACAAAAATATTTATGCTATCAAAGATATACAGAAATACTTTTGTTTGTTGATTTTAATTGAAGATATTAAGAAGATAAAGTTACCTCAAAAGTGTATCTAAAAGAATCTTGTTTCAATTGAGGCAAAGATTATAGGTAGTATGTGTCCATTACAATTTACCGTATGAATGAGGCTCTACAATTAGTTACTGTAGGAGGAGAACTAAGTCCTCAGTCTCCACAGTGAATGTTATGCCAGGGTTCCAGCCTCATGCCTTAAATTCATCCCAAAACATTCTATTTGGTATTGCTCAGTCTTGTCACACTCTGCTATTTTTGATCATTTATTCTCAACAGGGAACTCACGGGGTGAATACAACACAACTGAATTTAAGTTCTTCAGGGTCAATTGACCACTACTCACTGTTTTTTTTTTCTTTTTCGTTTCTTGAGATGGAGTCGCCCTCTGTTGCTCAGGCTGGAGTGCAATGGTGTGATCTCGGCTCCCTGCAACCTCTGCCTCCTGCGTTCAAGTGACTTTCCTGTCTCAGTTTCCCAAGTAGCTGGGATTACAGGCACCCACCACCACGCCCAGGTAATGTTTATATTTTTAGTAGAGACGGGGTTTCACCAGGTTGACCAGGCTGGTCTTGAACTATTGACCCCAGGTGATCCTGGGTCACCTGGCCTCCCAAAGTGCTAGGATTACAGACATAAGCCACCATGCCCAGCCACTACTCACTTTTTAAATTTATTCTAAGAAGAATGTATAATTCATGTAACATATAAACTGACAAAAGAAAGATTTATATATTTGCCTTTATTACTAACATCAATGACCTTGCAGAAACATTTTTCTAAATAAAATGTAAATGGCTATTTCTGTATATACCATATGTGTGGATTCCAATAGTCTTTAACAAATGCTAGCTAATTATAGGTTCTAACTATCTAGGACTCAGTTAGGATTGTATCACCTTTATATGTTTATATACATTCCTTTTTAATTATTTTGTAAAGATTATTTTTAGTACATTATGAAATAGGAACATTGCTATTATCTGAATAATTCCATTTGGGAGGTGTTGTTCTAATTGTATAATGACAATTTATTCTAAAACAGTTTAATTTTATCCTTGACATTGTTCTTCCTCTTCCTTACAAAGCTCAACCTGCATCAGTATGTATGGAAATCAGTAGAGGAACATTAAAAACAATTACTGAATGTTGATTACACTTACATGTTGAGCATTGTGTGAAACATATTTCTTCTACATGTGGCCCCAGAAAAAGCTAAATGGTCCACCGGCTCTAGAAAAATCACAGAGAGTACATTTGGGGTGCTAATTTCATTACTGTCTTTATCTAATTTTACATTTTTATTTTTAATTCATCCTCACTTCCTGACCTATGACATTTTATTTCAGTTTACTTTTGTCATAATGTGTGTACACACACACACACACACACACACACATACATATATACACACACACACACACATATGCACACACACACATACACACACATATATACACACACACATATATACACACACACACACACACACACACACACACACACACACACACACACACTTTTTTTTTTGAGATAGCGACCTGCTCTGTTACCCAGGTTGGAGTGCGGTGATGCCCTCTCTGCAACTTCTGTGTCCTGGATTCAAGCACTCTCCTGTCTCAGCCTCCAGAGCAGCTGGGATTATAGGCTCCCACCCCCACACTGTGTCATTTTTGTATTTTTTCATTAGAGATTGGGTTTCATCCTATTGGCCAGGCTGCTCTTGAACTGACCTCAATTGATCCTCCCACATTGGCATCTCAAAGTGCTGGGATAACAGGCGTGAGTAACCATGCCTGACCATGTCATAATGTATATTTTTGGAAGAAATTTTAAATTCAGTTAAAATGAAACATCATATAAATAAATAAAACTATTATTTTATTTTATTCCCTGGATACAAGTTTATACAGAAATTCCAAAATTACAGAACCTTGAAATGAATTGAGACAACAAACAATATTTGCAGCAGAAAAACAACTATTACTATAAAACCATAATTAGCTAGAACCTATAATTAGCTAGCATTCGTTAAGACTATTGGAATCCACACATATGGTATATACAGAAATAGCCATGTACATTTTATTTAGAAAAATGTTTCTGCAAGGTCATTTATGATAAAGAGAAACATGCACATAGATATAAGCAATTGTAATGGCATTTCTATGTAATTGAACACATAGTAAATATACACAGAGAAACCAGGCAGTTAAACCATTTTGTCAGAATGGAATGACATCTGTATTATGCAAAACACCAGATTCATTGTCTGCCAAAAGATTCCCCTTGACCACAGTTTTCCTGTTTTGTGACAAAATTATAGAACAGCAAAAAGGGAATGGCAACAAAAAGCTTCACAGCTGTCTCAGGAAAAGAGGACATCACATTTTGTGATAACAAATGCTTACTCTATTTGTGATATATCAAGTAATATTGATGTGAAAAACATTTCTAAAACTGACAAATATCTAAATTCTCTAAAACTATTCAAAATATGTCAAATGTTTATTAAATATTTAGTGGCATGTTAAGTGAGTACTGTCAACATTTCAGCAAAATTTAATGATGGTTTACTCAACATGTCTACAAAGTTGCCTTACTTCTACTTTGAGTAGGAATAACTGTAACTTTCCATAGCCAGTCATGGCATTTTTGAATTATATGATAGTTCCATTTAAATTTTTTAATAAACCTCCATAATTATAAAATAGAGATGTTGGTCAGTGGGTGCAAAGTTACAACTAGGCAGAATAAATGTTGGTGTTCTATTATATAGCATGGTCACTACAGCAAATAGCAATGTATTCTACTTTTCAAGATAGCTAAAAAAGATTTTGAATGCTGTCACCACAAAGAAATGATAATGTTTATAGTGGTGGATGTAGTAATTACCCAAATTTTATTATTATACCATGTAGACATGCATTGAAACATCACATTGTATCTCATAAATATAGATGCAATTATTACATGTCAACTGTAAATTTTTAAATTACATTAAAAAAGTATAAGACTTGAAAATGTGTAAATTATTTATTGTATGTAACATCTATTTAAGGTCATTAGAAAACACCAAGTGCTAGAATTTGTGAAAACTTTAAGAGGAAGATTAAATATCATCAGATGCTAGATAAAGCAAAAAACAAAAATTACAAAGGTTAACTTACTTGAGACAATATATAACATTTAGCTTTTATATTTAAGCTTTTATTATATTTAATCCCATTACTGAATATGTATATATATGTCTATAGGAAATGAAACCATTATGTCAAATGAGACATCTGCACACCATGTTTATTACAGTGCTATTCAGAATATCAAAGAAATGGAATCAATCTTAATGCCCATCCAATGATGAATTAGTAAAGAAAATATAATGTATAGAGATGCATATGTATAACACATATATATGTACATGATATACATATATTTGTCATATTTGTTCTGTTTCTCTGAAGAATTCTAACATGACAACTAAGATATGTGCATTTATTTGCAAACATTTTCGGGCTGGGCAAATTTGTTATTCTAGTAAACATTGTTCACCAACTACATGCCAGGAATTGTTTTAGGTGCAGGACAAAACAGGAAAGGTAAATAAGACATGGATTGTGCCTTTACGTGAGTTAACGTCTCTATAGCAAGACATAGATATTAAAACATAAAATTTAAATATTAATAGGAATATATTTAAATACAGATAACAGCATTGAATATGTTAAAGAATTGTTCTTTCCATGTTTAAAAAAAAACTTCTTAAAGAGTAAACTATAAGGTAAAAGTATCTGGAAATGAGGTTATATATAAAAAGCATAGAAGATTATGAATGCCATGGAAAGATTCTGAATTTTACCCTGTATTTATGGCACTCATCGAAAGTTGTTAAATTTGGTAATTAAATGTATTCACTTAACATGCCACTGAATAATAAACATTTGACATATTTTGAACAATTAAATGTTTTGATTCAGATTTTTTTGTTTCTCTTTCTGATAATAATATAGATGGTGGATTTATACAAGTTGGGAATGGAAGAAAGAAAATACAGGAAATTTTTGTAGTAACCTAGGAAGCAGATAATAAACACCTGGACTAATAGAGATGAAGTTAAGAAAACATATTTATAAATATTCATGAGATTGATTTGGGTAGATTAGTTAATGAGGTGATGGGAATTTATTCTATTATTAGCTGCTCCAAGGTAAGTATTTCAGTCTATGAAGTTTGGCAAGTGAAACAGGTCTTTTCCAGTCATGAACAATTGAGAAATTTTCTATTTTATTCCTTGAATAAAAAATTCATGTTAATCTTTTTCTACAGGCTTTAGAATTAAACTATTTATAATGCAAGAGAACCTATTTATTGGATATTTCTTTGGATTTCTTGGATAATGGATATTTTCTCCTTCTGTATATACCATATGTGTGGATTCCATACATATGGTATAGAAGGCGGTCCCGCCCCCACCTGCTGCTCGTGGCTCCTCAGCCCCTCCCCTGACTAGCTCTGCTCAGGGAATTCACTTTTAAAGAAAGAGACAGCTGCGGGGGTCAGGCGGCACACCACAGAGTGCCGGAGGTGGGTGATGAAAGATACTCTCTCAGGAGGACAAGGCTGGTCAGCGCAGTTCCTTCTGCAGCCGACTGTGAAGGGGGGCAAATCCCTTCCTTCATTCCTTCCTTCCCTCCTTTCTTCCCTCCTTCCCTCCCTCCTTGCCTCCTTCCCTCCTTGCCTCCTTCCCTCCTTCTCTCCTTCCTTCCTTCCTTCCCTCCTTCCCTCCTTCCTTCCTTCCCTCCTTCTCTCCTTCCCTCCTTCTCTCCTTCCCTCCTTCCTTCCTTCCTTCCTTCCTTCCTTCCTTCCTTCCTTCCTTCCTTCCTTCCCTCCCTCCTTCCCATAGAATCTTGCTCAGCTGCTCAGGCTGTAGTGCAGTGATGACATCATAGCTCACTGCAGCCTTTACCTCCTGTCCTCAAGCAATCCTCCCACCACAGCCTCTCAAGTAGCTGGGACTACAGGCACACGCCCCCATGCCTGTGTAATTTTTTTTTCTTGGTAGAGGCAGGAACTCACTCTATAGTTCAGATTAGTCTTCCACTCCTGGCTTTAAGTGATCCTCTTGCTTTTGTGTTAAGTCATGAGCCACAGTGTCTGGACAGATATTGGATATTTTCTAACTAGTTCCCTGTATTACTCTGGCTTCTTCAAAGAAACAGAAAGTGGGGGTGGGGGCAGAGAGAGTGAAAGAGAGAGAGGAAGAGGGGGGCAAATTATAAGGAATAAGACTATGTGGATCATGTGATTATGGAAATTGAAAAGCCCAGTGATTTGCAGTTAACGAGATTTTCAGACACAGAGAAACAGTAAAATTTCAACCTCAATCTGAAGCAGGAAAACTGATTGTGTACATGTGTAAGTCCCAGCCTGAGTCTCAAACTGAAGGTAGGAGAAGACTGAGGTTCTGCTAAAAGACAGTCACCCAGAGGGAGAGGAAATCTTCTTAACTCAGCTTTTTTGTTCTATTCAGTCCTTCAGTGAATTTGATGAGGCTACTCATATTAGGGAGTGCAATTTTTCTTTACTCACTCTACCAAGTCAAGTGTTAATCTCATCCAGAGACATTCTCACAGACGCACCCAGCATAGTTAACCAAATATCTGGGCACCCCATAGCCCACTCACTTTTACAAATAAAACTATGACATCACGCCAATGCAAACTACTACATAACTCATTTCTTTCCTGATACTAAATAAAAAAGATATTGAATTAAAAAGATAATAATTGTTGGAGCACTTTAAGATAATTTTTCTCTATATCTTTCTCATTTATATGGCATATTTGGTTATTATGTTGAAAAGCTAGAAAAATTATCTCCTTTTTCATCTAGAATTTTGTTCTTATTTTTTTCAATCAAAGAAATATATATATATATATATATAATTTAAAAATGTATAAAGAGACAAGAATTCAAAATTAAGAGATTATTTTGAAACTGCCTCTGTATAGCTCTGAAGTATATATTTTATTGCCGAAAGTGAGAAACCGTGAAATCTATACTTATAGCCTATCTCAAAATTTTTTGTAGGAATGAAATTTGATATACATGAACACTTCTAGAAGATGAATTAGCACACTATAAATATGCATTCAATTTTGCCAAATTAGATATTCTTTGGTAGTAAAAAGTCTTTAAGCCATTGCTCCAAATTTCTTAGTTTTAAATTATTAAAGCTACATCATGGTTGTATATAATTATGAGCTACATGTGATATTCTGATATAGAAATACAATGTGTTATAACCAAGTCAGGGAACTCAGAGTATGTATCACCTCAAGCATTAATCATTTCTTTGTGTTAGAAACATTCCAATTTCAGACTTTTAGTTATTTAAAAATACCCAATAAACCATTGTTAACTATAGTGATCCTATTGCATTACTAAATAGTAGAAATTGTTTATTCTATCCAATTTTATTTTTATACCCATTAATCATTCTTATTCAACCCCTCTTTCCTCAATACCCTTCTCAACCTCTGATAATCAGCATTCTGGTCCCTATATCATTGAGTTCATTTTTTTTTTTTTAGACAGAGTTTTGCTCTTGTTGCCCAGGCTGGAGTGCAATGGTGTGATCTGGGCTCACTGCAGACTCTGCTTCCCAGGTTCAAGTGATTCTCCTGCCTCAGTCTCCCAAGTAGCTGGGATTACAGACATGTACCACCACACCCAGACAATTTTGTATTTTTAGTAGAGACAGTGTTTCACCATGTTGGCCAGGCTGGTCTAGAACTCCTGACCCCAGGTGATCCACCTGCCAAAGTGCTGGGATGAAAGGCATGAACCACGGTGCCTCACACATATTTTTTTATTTTGATTTTTATCTTCACGTCAGAACATGGCCAATTTGTCTTCTGTGCCTGACTTATTTCACTTAACATAATGTGTGTCAGTTCCATCTATGTTGTTGCAAATTACAAATTTTCATTATTTTTATGGTTGAATAATATTCCATTGAGTATATGTACCATATCTTCTTTATCCATTCATCTATTTATGACCTATAAACACCTGTCTCTATTTTGTGAACATTTTAACTTTTATCTTTCCATAAATATAAGTAAATGTAACTCATTTTGTTTGTAAGGAGAAACATACTGAGATTTAACAGTTAAAGGTGGCTCATTTTTAGGTCATGTAGACAAGTTGTTATTGTAACATGTTATACTGGATTTTAATGGATTAATTATTATATAGAGCTACTGAAATAAATAAATATTTCTCAAATAAATATAGTATATTTATTTGAAAATAAATATAGTATATTTATTTGAAAATAAATAAATATAGTATATTTATTTGAAAATAAATAAATATAGAATAATTTGAAAAAAAGAAATGGTGGCAGAGGGAGTAAAGCACAAAAATTTATACAAACTCAGAGGAGAGGTGAAAGATATATTTTATGAAATTTAAAATAAAGATTTTAATTTTATCAAAATAGTGTTAACAAGATGGATAAGAATATTTGCAAAATGTTTCTCTCAGGAAAACCATATGTCAAGATTGCTGTAGAATCACTCATGCATTAAGAAGAAACCATATGGAAAATTTTAAAATAATATTTCTTTACAATTCTGAAAAATACTGTTCTTGACATCTATTTATAAGTTTTTATACTTTTGTTGTAACCATGTGGTTACAGAATAATGCCTCCCAAAAGTGCTCATATTTTAATTCTCAGAACATGTGAACTAGTTGGGTGGCATAGTAAAGAGGTATTAATGTTGAAGTTATAATCAAGATTATTAATCAGTTAATCTTAAAGTAGAGAAATTAACCTGGAATTTAAAGATGGGTCCAATATAATAACAAATTCCTGAAAAGTGGAAGAGGAAGGTAGAAAAAATGAGGATCAAAGAATAAGACATAAAGATGAAGTGGGGGAAATGTGAGGGGCTATGAGAAGGATTTCACCTGTCATTGCTGGCTCTGAAGAAGGAATTAAGTTTGATAATCAGTTGACATTAACCTGATTATCCAAGTGTCTTCAATTTATTCACAACACCCTTAAAAAATGTAGGTCAAAGGGTCAAAACAGAAGGCCAAATGGAGAGAGAAGAGAATGAAGCAAAGATCAGAGAGTACAGCAGATGATTTTCTGACGGCTTTGGCATTTAGACCACATTCTCAGCAAATTCTTAAGATCACAGACAGACAATCCTAAACCCAACTTAGAAAAACAAAACTAAAAGTAAGTGAGTACAGACAGAAAAACCCAGAAAACACTAGATTATTATTTTTTTAATCACTATGGTCTAATGCAGTTAAGTTTGTGGAGGTTCAATACTATTAACTACATGATGCTGCATACATTTCTGTTTCTATAAAAATAGGCATGCCATTAATAACTAAGTTTAAATGATGCATAAACACGAATATTATGTAATTAAAATATTACAATAGCTTGCTGTCTATATAAGAATATTGCCAGACATTTAAGAATAAATGAATAATTGGAGTTAGAAAAATGTATTATTTGAGAAAATTATGTAATTTTTCTATAAACTGCTTATTGAGCATAGTGAAGAGAACAATTTGCTAAAGAACTTTAGCAACATGTACTATTTTCAGATTTTGTTTGGCAAAAAGGTAATATTTTGTAAAATATACTAGAAGAAAATAAAGCATTTTGTAGCAATGAAGGTAACTATAACTTATCTTCAACACTATTTAAACAAATCAAACATCCCAGGAGAGGCAAAAGAAGAAGTACCTCAGAGCCAATCCTGAACACCCTGGTTATAATTGAAAGCCCCTTGGACTGAATCTTGATCTCCCACTTTCTTTTACATAGTCCTGTCACAATTATTTATTCACTTACTCTGGTAAGTTTACTTAGACACAAGCTTCTCAAGGTCTGCAACTTTTGTCTATTTTGTTAACTAATGAGTCACAAAATGCTTACAATATGTTCTGATTAGTACAAATTTCTCAAAAAACTTTATGTGGAATGAAATAAAATAATGTATGGTAGGATCATATAAAACAGACCATCAATACAAAATATGACTGACACAATTATCAACCAAATCCTTTTTGTTCCTACACATTTCTTCTTAAACAAATGCAAAATGTTTATGCATCTAAATTTCTGACTTTTCTATTCTGTTTCATTGGTGTATATGTTTGTTTCTGTACCAGTACCATGCTGTTTTGGTTACTGTGGTGTTACAGTATAGTATGTAGTTGAGTAGTATGATGCCTCTGGCTTTGTTCTTTTTACTTAGAATTGCTTTGGCTATTTGGGCTTTTATGCTTCCATACAAATTTTAGAATAGTTTTTTCTAGATCTTTGAAGAATGAAATCGGTAATTTGATAGGGATAGCATCAAATACGTAAATTGCTTTGGGCTGTATGGTCATTTACAAATTGATTCTTCCAATCCATTAGCATGGAATATTTTTTTGCTTTTTTTTTTCTTCAGCAGTATTATGTGGTTCTTCTTGTAAAGCCACACATGTACAACAGTCTGATCTTTGACAAGGAAGTGAAAAAGGCAATGTGGGAAAGAATTCCTATTCCATAAACAGTGCTGGAATAACTGTCTAGCCATATGCAGATGACTGAAGCTAGACCTCTTACTTTTTATCACATACAATAATAAACTCAAAATATAGATAGTAGGGTGATGGATGCAGCAAACCACCATTGCACGTGTATACCTATGTAACAAACTTACATGTTGTACACATGTACCCTAGACCTTTAAGTGTAATTTTTAAAAAAACAATTTAAATGTTAAGATCTCATACAATAAAAATTTTGGAAGACAACCTAGGAAATACAGTTCTCAACCTCAGCCTTGGCAAAGGATTTTGGCTAAGTTTCCAAAAGCAATTGTAACAGAAACAAAAATACACAAGCAGGATCCAGATATACTGAAGAGCTTCTGCAGAGCAAAATAAACTACCAATAGAGCAATCAGTCAACCTACAGAATGGAGGAAAATACTTGGAAGTTATGCACTCAATAAAGACCTAATATACAGAATTTATATGGGAACTTAAACAAATCAACAAATGAAAAACAACTCCATGAAAAACTTGGCAAAAGACACAGACAATTCTCAAAAGAAGATATGCAAGTGGCCAAAAAAATAAAAAATAGAAATTGCTCAGCATCACTAATTATTAAAGAAATGCAAATCAAACCCACAATCAGATAACATTACACAACAGTCAGAGTGGCTATTACTAAAAAGTTAAAAAAAAAAAAACAGATGCTAGTAAGGCTGTGGAGAAAAGAGAATGCTTAATCACTGTTGGTGGGAAGGTAAAATAGTCCAACTACTGTGGAAAACAGTCTGGAGATTTTCCAAATAATTTGAAAAGAGCTACCATTAGAACCAGAAACCCCATTACTGATCATATACCCAAAAGAAAATGAATTCTTCTACCATAAGGACACATGAATTTGTATGTTCATTGCTGTGCTACTAAAAATAGCAAATACATGGAATCGACTCACAAGTGCAACAATCATAAATTGGATAAAGAAAATGTGGCACAGATACACCATGGAATATTACACAGTCATGAAAAATAATGAAATTATGTTTTTGTGCAGCAACACAGAGGGCTCCAGAGGCCATAATCCTAAGCAAATTAATTCAGAAACAAAACCAAATACTACATGTTCTCCCTTATAAGTGGGAGCCAAACATTTATACTAGTTTATTTTCACATTGCTGTAAAAGAAAAGCTACCTGAGACTGTGTAGTTTATAAATAAAAGAGGTTTATTTGACTTACAGTTCTGCAGCCTGTGCAGGACATATGGCTAGGGAGGCTTGAAGAAACTTACAAATATGGTGGAAAGCAAAGGGGAAGCAAGCATATCTTCACATGGTGACAGGAGAGACAGAGAGTGAAGGTAGAAGTGTCACACACTTTTAAATCATCAGATCTCATGAGAATTCACTCACTATCATGAGAAAAGCAAGGTAAAATCTGCTCCCATGCCCAAATCACCTTCTACCAGGCCCCTTTACTAACACTTGAGATCATAATTCAACATGAGATTTGGATGGGAACACAGGGCCAAACCACATAATTCCACCCTCGACCCCTTCCAAATCTCATGTTCTTCTCACATTTCAGAACAGAATTGTACCTTCCCAACAGTTTCTCAAAGTCTTAACTCATTTCAGCATTAATTCCAATATCCATGTCCAAAGTCTCATCTAAGACAAGGCGAATCTCTTCTGCCTATGAGCCTGTAAAATAAATAAATAATTTTAAAATCAACAACAACAACAACAAAAGCAAGTTAGTTCCAAGATACAATGGAGGTACATGGATTGGATAAATGTTCCTGCTCCAAATGAGAGAAATTGGCCAAAATAAAGAAACTATAGGCTGCATGCAAGTTGAAAACCTAGCAGGGTAGTCATTAAATCTTAAATCTCTGATATAATCTTCCTTGAGTTCATGTCTCACAACCAGGGCACGCCGATGCAAGGGATGGGCTCCCAAGGACTTGGGTAGTTCCATCCCTGTGACTCTTTAGCATACAACTCCTGCAGCTTCTTTTGTGGGCTGGCATTGAATGCCTGTGGCTTTTCCAGGTGCATGGTGCAAGCTGTCAGTGGATCTACCAATCTGGCACCTGGAGGATGGTGACCCTCTTCTCACAGTTCCACTTGGCAGTGCCTCAGTGGAGACTCTGTGTGGGGGCTTCAAGCCCACATTTCCTCTCTACACTGCTCTAGTAAATGTTCTCTATAAGAGCTATACTGCTGTAGCCAAATTCTTTCTGAACACCCAGGCATTTCAATACATCCTCTGAAATCTAGGTGGAGGTTGCCAAACTTCAAGTCTTGCTTTCTGTGCATCTGAAGGCTCAACACCACATGGAAGCCAACATGGCTTGGGGCTTACACCCTCTGAACAATGACCTCAGTTGTATCTTGGCCTCTTCTAGTCACAGCTAAAGCTAGAGTACAGGAATACAAGGAACCATGTCTCAAGGCTGCACAGAGCAATAGTACCCTGTGCCTGGCCCATGAAATCAATTCTTACTCCTAGGCCTTCAGGCCTGTGATGGTAGGGGTTGTTGAGTAGATCTCTGAAATTTATTGGAGGTATTTTCCTCATTAACTTGAATATTAACATTTAGTTTCTGTATACTTATGCAAATTTCTGCAGCAATCTTGAACTCCTCCCCAGAAAATGCTTTATTTGTTTGTTTACCACATGGTCAGGCTGCAAATTTTTCTAACTTATGCTCTGCTTTTCTTTTAAATATGTTTTAGTTTCAGGTCATTTCTTTGTTTACACAAATGAGCATAGGCTTTTAGAATCAGCCAGGCTAAGTCTGGAATGCTTTGCTGCTTAGAAACTTTTCCAATTAGATATCCTAACCATCTGTCTCAAGTTTAAACTTCCACAGATCTCTAGAGCAGGGACACCACTAGTCTCTTTGCTAAAGCATAGCAAGAGTGACCTTAGCTCCATTTTCCAATAACTTTCTCATCTCTGACTGAGACCTTCTCAGCTGGGACTTGACTGTTAATACCACTACTAGCATTTTGATCATAATTATTTAACATATCTCTAGGAAGTTCCAAACTTTCCTTCATTTTCCTGTCTTCTTCTGAACCCTCCAAACTGTTCCAACCTCTGCTTGTTACTCAGTTCCAAAGTCACCTCTGCATTTCCAGGTATCTTTATGGCAATACCGACTCCAGGTAACATTTTCTTAGTCTATTTTCACATTGCTATAAAGAACTCATTTAGATTATGTAGTTTTTGAAGAAAAGAGGTTTAATTGACTCACATTTCCGCAGGCTGTACAGGATTCATGGTTGGAGAGGCCTTAGGAAACTTACAACCATGGTGGAAAGTGAAGGGGAAGCAAGCACACATTGTCAGGAAAGAAAGAGAGCAATGGGGGAAGTGCTAAACACCGTTAAACAATCAGGCCTCATGAGAACTCACTCACTATCGTAAGAATAACAAGGGGAAATTCACCCCCATGATCTAATCACCTCCCACCAGGCCCCTCTTCCAACACTAAAGATCATAATTCAACATGAGATTTGGGTGAGGACACAGAGCCAAACCATCTCAACATTGAATACACATGGACATTAATATGGGAGCAATAGACACTGTCACTACTAGAGAGTGAAGGGAGGGGAAGTGGGTTAAAGAAACGACCTATTGACTCCTGTGCTCACTAACTACGTGACAGGGTCTGAACCTCAAACCTCAGCATTACACAATATTCACATGTAATTAATGTGTATATGGACTTCCATATCTAAAATGAAAGTTGAAATTATTTTATAAAGCAACAAAATTCACAGGGTTAACTGAAAAAATTAGATACTAAGTATTAAAATCAAAATTCTTGAGCTCATAAAGTTGAAATTGTGATATTTCTCTCTCTCAACATATTTTACTGTAATCATCTTTCTTCTTGTGATGATGTGAGCTAATAAGGTGCCTATGTAATGAAGTGAGGTGAATGATGTAGGGATTGTGATTTAGCATTAGGCAATTATGGAGGATTATTTGCCTCTAAATTATCAAGTCATGAAGATGCATAAGGCTGCATGTCAGAAGTAACTATGTCAGGGTCTAAGGGGGTGTATTACATACAGTGTGGATGACCTAGATGAGGGAATGATTCACATCCTGAATTAGATAGGGCAGGACTGAAAGATTTCATCATTCTACTTACAATGTTGCGCAATTTAAAAACCATGAATTGTTTATTTCTGGAATTTTCTATTTAATATTTTTAGATCTTGACATGAAAGGGAAATACAGTAAATGTTTAAGTTAATATTTAAAAGTTATGCCTGTTTTTGTATAGCATGACTAAGATTTATGATATGTAAGTATGAATATAAATCCATCAACTTTATTTTTAAAATTCAGTATTTTTTGTGTTTTCCATTCTCTCCTTCAATGTCATACTAGGGGGTTACTTTCTTTTTACCAATTTTATGAAATTGTGTATTTCACTTTGGGTTTTAGCATATAAAATCTCACTACTGAAATATTTTTATTCTTCAATCTGATTATTTGGGTCCCTTTCTTCTTTAATATACAAATGTAGATTCATGTCATAGATGAGTCCACTATAACTTATTTCTGAGATTACCTTAATGTCCACTCAGCATTTCACTCATACTCAATTAAAATATAAATTCTACATTTCAACTTGGTTTCTCTAGCAATTAAATTGGAATATATTTTAGCTCTCTTAATGAATTAGAATTCCCTGAAGGCACAGACGTATTTGTTCTGCCTCTCTTTTGTTTTAGACTTCACTGTGCAAACTATCTACTTTAATATTTATTTACTGATGGTTAGATATTAGAATTGGTGACTGGATTTGCAGAAGGTTAATAAAGGTTGACTCAAAATATCATTAATATATCTCCATGATTGCTGAAATGGAGTTGGTAATTTTTTTCCCGCTTGGAATGAGTTGAACATGAATCTCTTTGTGTTATCTTCCAGTCATACGTTTGATTAAACTCTCCCAAAGACTAATAGAAACATAGAAACTACTTAGGATTATATAAACATTCTTATCTCACAAGAGAACACAAGTGAGAGCACCACAACTCATTCAGTAAATAATAGGTGACAGTAAAACCACCCGATGAAAATGCGTGCAACATTCTATACTTTGTTCCTTATTTTTTACAAATGAACTCTGTCTTTTTAAGTTTCTATAATTCAGTTTATTCTTGAGCACTGTGGGAAAATTGAATAATATGACAAATGAATCTTAGAGCTCTAAAATTTCACATATCAACAATAACCATCTATGTCATTTAGTATTTAGATTAATTTCATCATATAACTTGATTATTGGTTTCAGACTAGGTTTAAATAATTTGCCTTTTATAATCCTGCTAAAATTATCTGGATAATCTGATTTATGCACAGAAATTTTTATATTATTTGCTTTGGTTTTTACCAGAATCTATCATCATGTATCTAAAACTGGTAAACATTCTACTTACTCATTACATATTTCCAGATTTGTGCATATCCATCATTAACCTTACAATGCTTTGATAATCTCTTCCTCAATGCCGCATAATGCTACAGTTTATGCTAACTTGCTGCTACCTTTCTGGGATTCACTATTGCAACATAAGTTTGTGCTTGACTCATTGGTAAAGCATGGTTATAACTCTCAATTTATTTGCTCAAGTTAAATCAAATTATAATTCTTTTTACTATAGACTACTATATTTCTGTGTAAACTATTTTGTTTTATTATTTTGCTAAAGTCATTTTGGGATCCATATTAATCTTTTCCTTCTGCTCTTTCTAGTAAGTATCCTGTTCTCTCACCCTTGAGTTTAACACCTCTTGTTGTGTTGTATTTCAAATAGCGTACCTGCTACTTATTAAATGTATTTGTTACAAAAGGCAGCCTCATGAAACAGTGTTTCAACCTGGCTCAATGACATAAGAATAGACCTTGGGCCTGGAACACTTTCTTACTAAGAAAGAAACTATACACACAGCCTGTACATGCCTTATCGACTTGTGTGAGAATATCTTTCCCTGTTTCAGATTTAGGGTGCTCCTTTGTTCTCCTTAAGCATGTCATCAATGGCCCTGAGGCATACCCCCAGTTTTTATTGTTTCAGACTCCACAGAGGAATGGCCAGAGCACTTCTATTGCAGAATGAGAGGGGTGCATGAAAGAATGCGAAGTGGGAGGTTGCCTGCTAGCCCTGGGAGACTGATGCTATTGCAACTGATTTTGTGCTATTTCTTCTCTATGTGAGAAAAGCATTGTTTCATATCGTGACTGACTGTTCTGTTTTTCTTACAATGCAGTAAGCAGAAGTGTTTGGACTGCTCTTCCTGGTGGTTGGCATAATAATGATGTTGCTATCTTCTAAGTAGTTGGAGTCCTCTCCTGACATTTGAAGCCATGCACATGCTCTGTTGATGAAACTGTATATATGATATATGTATTTGTGCATTTCTGCAAATAACAGACATGTTAAGAGTAATAAGGTCAGAGTCCTCTTACCAAGGTATCACTTTCTGATGCTGTTCATCTTATTGTGTGAATATAATCCAGCTAACAAGCAAAAAGTCTAAATTGGTCAAATACGTTCTGATACAGAAGTGGGAATTTGAGTTAACTACAGGTTAACCGCACAGCAGCATTTTAGTTTCCTTAGGATGGGAAAGAAGTTATTTTTCGATCACCAGTTGGGTAAAATCCACATATAGCCAGGTTATACTGTCACTCTGACTGATTAACTTTAGTTAATCCTTCACCCAGAGGGATTCCTGACACTTGAGAGTTTCACTGTGACAAACAATACTGATCATCAAATAACAGAAACAGAAGTCATATATTTCCTGAAAAGTTGTAATTATTCCTGTATTAGAAGGTTAACTTATCATAGTATCATGTTATTTATTTAATATAATTATAATAATATCAGTATAAAATTTTGTTACTATTACTCAGAACATACACATTTTTCTACTCTCGAAATTTAAACTTTAGGTTATAGCCTGAGTTTAAGATCTATCTTAAAGTAAGTAAAATTAGTGAGTGAAAATAGTAAACCATGAAAACAAAATTAATATTAGACAGTAGTTATGTTTTTGATAAGAAGAAAACAAGAATAGCTAAAATAATTGATGATGTATAACACAACCTATCACAATTAAATATCATATTCAGAGAGAATGTCATCTTTGGATTATCCTCTCTCTTTGTGTTTATGTGTTTTTGTGTGCATGAAACAAATTCTAATATGTCAATAAATATAAATATTCAAATATACATTTATATCTGTAAGAGTTAAAGAAAAAGGAAAGAAACATGGAAAGTGACTTAACAGTCAATGACAGGTTTATTTTGAAGAATAAACCTGAGAGGGGCGTCTGGTCATTTTTGGTCAGGAGCATTCTTTCTTACAGATTAAGAGTATTTATTGATGAGAGAGCTTGGAATGTTTCTATATGGGAGAGAAGTTAATGGCTGGGTTGGAATGTCTCTGGTAGGAGGGGAGGTTATTTTGGGGCTGACATCTCTCCAGCCAGAAGGGAGATTATCTCAGGGCTGTCATGTCTCTGGTCAGGGAGGAGTTTGGAATCTTTCTGGTCTGAGATGTCATTTGTGATTTATGGTCATGCTGACCTTAGCCATTAGGCTGATGCCCTTTGGAGCTAGGCAGTTTTTGATTAAGGTGAACTTCAGAATGTCAGTGCTTGTCCAAGATGGTGATGCTCCTGCTCTGTCCATATCAATCTACTTATATAGAAATGTAACCAGAGCAACTGCAGCTGTCCCATGCCAGGAGTTGAATATGGGCTGCCTGGGTGAAAAACAGTTCTAACCACTAGACCACCACAGAAGCAAAGTAACTGCAGCTGGAACTTAGGCTCTTGACCTTTCTAACCCATAAGAGTTGGAAAAAGGACTTCCATGTTGCAGTGAGTATTACAGCTCAAGTAGAACTCGTGGACCCAAAGAGTGTGTGATAGTGCAATTTATTAGGCAGAGCGAAAGGAGAGCTTCCATCCTGCCTTGGAAGGGGGCTCACAGAGGGAGCCAGTCCAGGCTGGGGTGGCTAGAGCTTTACTACTGAGTTATAATCTCCCCATTCATGTTCTCATCCAATGAGAGAGAATTTCCTCTGGATTAATTGAATTTTGAATCCTTTACCAGATGGCTACTGTTTTACAACCCTTAGTCACAGAGCCCCTACCTCCAAAAGCCAGAGGTGGGAAAAGCCCCTACCTAGCCTGCCGGAGGTGGGAAAATGGAAACAAAGGACCCTAGCCTGCCAAAGGTGGGAAAGTGGAAACAAAGGACCCTAGCTGGCCAGAGGCGGGAAACCTGGAGGAGTCCTGCATTCGAGACACAGCCCCCAGATGACCCCAGGAAGACCCTCTAACACAGTCCCTCAGAAAGATAAATAATATAGTTGATATCAACCATTGTATCAGATGTTGTGAGTTGTTATATGGTATATTTGTTTGGTAACCCACTTTTTACCGCATTTTATATTTTCAAAATTTTTCACAGTGCTGTACACAAAAGTGATGAATGCAAGTTTGGGAGTGACTGAATGGTTATCAAGTTTAGTAAAGTTAAATAAACACCTTTTTAAGAATTTTATAGACTAACTTTTGTGAAAAGTCTTCCTCAAAACACATTTTAATCAAAAAGAAATCGATTTGTAAATAAAAAGCTAAAGTCACAAAAATTTCAGGGAAATGTCAATTGTCCAAAATTTAAAAGATAGCTGAAAAACAGAAAAATATACAGGCTAACCTCATTGTATTGATCTTTGCTTTATTGCACTTCACAGATGCTGCATTTTTTACATACTGAAGATTTGTGGCAGCCCTGTGTTGAGCAAATCTATCAACATTGTTTTGTCAACATGGGCAAAGCGTACTTCGTGTCTCTGTATGGAGATATGGAACATTCATTCCATAGCCCATTGATCAAAAAGCAATTTCAACTTTGAAGTTTTATTATTTAATAAGGCTATAGGTGCCATGTATAGTGATTCCTCTGATAGATATGAGCAAAGTAAATGGAAAACTTTCTGGAAAGAATTCACCATTCTAAATGCTATTTTATCAACTATCGTCGTGTTTTTTTTTTTACGTTACAATTATTTCTTAAGTGATCTGAAATCAGTGACATTTCATGTTACAATTCTAATCATGCAGGAGCACCACAAACCACACCCATATAGTACAGAATAAATAAATGTATGTGTTCTGACTGATGCACCCCCCAGCTACTCTTGTGTCTCTCAACCTCACCATGAGCAACCATATTCTCTTAGATACAAAAATATAAAATTAGCCCAATTAATAAGCCTAAAATGGCCTCTAGGTGTTCAAGAGAAGAGTCTCATGTCTTTAAATCAAAAGCTAAAAATGCCTAAACTTAGCGAGGAAGGCATATTGAAAGCAGAGATAGTCTGAAAACTAAGCCTCTATGCTAAAAAGTGAGCATTGTTGTGGATGTAGAGGAAAAGTTCTTGAAGGAAATTAAAAGTACAATTCCACTGAGTACACAAATGATGAGAAAATGACAGAGATTTATCGGTAATATGGAAAAAGTTTTCATGATTTGACTGGAAGAACAATTCAGTCATAATATTCCCCTAAGCCAAAGCCTCATCTAGAACAATGCCCTAATTCTCTTCAATTCTGAAAAGTAGGGAGAAGTAGGGAAGTCGCAGAAGAAACGTTTGGAGAAAGCACAGTTTTGTTCCTATGGCGTAAGAAGCTGTCTCCATAACATGAAAGTGAAAAGCGATGCAGCAAGTGTGAATGTAAGAGCTGTTGCAGCAAGTTATTCAGACGACCGAACCCAAGTAATTAATAAATGCTACACTAAACAGATATTAGTGAAGATGAGAAAGTTTTATATTGAAAGAAGATGAGGTCTAGGACTCTCCTAGCAACATAGAGGAAGTTAATGTCTGGCTTCGAAACTTCAAAGCTTCAAAAGAGAAACTTATTCTTGTTAGTGGTGTGAAAGAAAATATTTGGGCCCCCAAAATCACTAAGGCAAAGGGAAAATTTAAGTTGGGAACTGCTTAGGACAAACCTGCCTACCATTCTATTCAAAGTTATTTCTCTGCTCACTGAGATAAATGCATATCTGATTGCCTCCCTTTGAAAGGCTAATCAGAAAACTCAAAACATTGCCACCGATCCTGATCCTCTCTCACCTATCTGTGATCTGAAAGCTCTCTTCTCAGGTCAAGTCTTTCTGCCATTGATCGAGTTGTTCTGCCTTTCCATATTGAATCAATATACTACTTACATATGGGGATTGATGTCTCATATCATATCTCTAAAATGTGTAAATGTGCCCTGACCACTTGGGCACGTATTATTAGGACTTCCTGAGGCTGTGTCATGGGTGCATGTCCTCAACCTTGGCAAAATAAACTTTCTAAATTAACTGAGACCTGTCTTAGATTTTCTGGGTCCACAGGGGCTAATGTAGCTAGTGACTTTAAGTTAAAGTCAATGCTCATTTACCATTTTGAAATACTGTGTCCCTTATTTTTTTATTTTATTTATTTATTTTTATTTTTTTATTTTTTTAAAGATGGGATTTCACCATGATGGCCAGGCTGGTCTTGAACTCCTGACCTCAGGTGATCCACCCACCTCGGCCTCCCGAAGTGCTAGGATTACAGGCCTGAGCCACCGTGCCCGGCCCGTGTCCCTTATAAATGATGCTAAATCTACTCTGCCTGTGCTCTATTTATAGAACAATGCCTAGGTGACACAATTTTGACGAGCCAGCCAGGAGTACATCTGAGTACAGTGGTGAGTGATATCGGACCCCTTTCACTTGCTAATCTGTTCTTTCAATTCTTTTAAATTTGTGAAGGAGGAAAAGACTGGGCGCAGGGGTGGCCAGTGAGGAGCGACAGCAGAGGCAAGGCTGGGTGGGTGCCACTTATGGAAAGCACAGGGCAGTCAGACCTGCGTGGGGCTGCTCGCAGCTGGGACCTGGGCCCAGGCGACTTGAGCAGCTTCCTCCTACGCAAGCCATGCCCAGCCTCTCAAAAGAGCGGAGGTCTGTCCAAAGACACAGGTGTCAGGCTTTCTGGGAATGGATTCTCCAAACTATAGCTGGCTCTTAGGAACTGGGAGCATTGGTCAGCCCTGAACCAGCTTTGCTTTCTTGCTGTTCTTTCTTTCTCTGGGCCATCTAAAAGTGTTGGCAGTGGCTGGGCTGGGCAGCTTTAGTGGCAGCCGTTTATGAGAGCCATGCCCAGCTTTCAGACCCTAACTTCCTGGGTCCAGATTTCCATGAGGCAAACTTATTCCTGGCTCTTTCCTCTAAGATATTTTCTACATGTGAGGCTCTTGGGTTGGCAGTCCAGGGACCCTTGTCCATGGTGCCCTCAGGCTTATGCCTATGAGGACCTCCTACAGTGTAAATACACAGGGCCAGTTCCCTTAGTCCACAGTGCTAGGCTATGTCCCAACAGAGCCAGAGTCTATCAGTGCATACGGGAGGCTATAGGACATTTTGTTTTTTGTCACCCGCAATTTCCCAATACAACTGAGTGGTGCCAGAAGCCAAAGATGTACAATTTGTCTTGCCTAGGATTGGCTCTCTGTACATCAGAACTTCTCCATCTAGAATATCATAGTCAGACTAGTCCGGGGCTCAAATAGTTAATTACAGGCCCCATAAACCTAGGGCATAGTCCTAGAATGG
>CAUYQU010018382.1:0-40635 GCA_963574635.1 Cheracebus regulus | reverse complement strand
GCTAGAAACCAAACTGTATTTCACATGATTGTTCGCTCACATTCCCCTCTCTTCCCAAACAATTGCCAAAGCTTGTCCATTCTATTTCCAAAATCTCTCTCAAACCCAGGCACTTCCATGTTATCCTTCCTGCAATGACTGGCTCAGAGCACAACAGTCTCCTACCTGGCCTCCCTGAACCTACTTTTGTCCCTTTACTAATATTCTTCCCATACCATTGACTAAATAATTTTTTAAATGCAAATCTGTTAAAATTCTTCAATGGATAAAGTAAAACTCCTTCACCAGTACACGCCCTTCGTGATCTGAACTTTGCTTGCATTTCCAGCACCGTTTTACATCATTTTTCTTCTTCACTGCTTCCAGGAATTCTAGCCTTCTTTCAGCTCCCTCCTGCTTCAGGATATTTGAATGTGCTATTCCCTATTCTTAAAATACTCCTCTCTTACTCCTAATGTCGGCAACACTAACCTGTCACCTACTGGGAATGTAATTAATACTGTATTTAGGTGATCACTTTCACCACTCAGACAGAGTCACATCTTCTAGCTGACTGAATCATTACAAAGTCTCTCATTTGCCAAATCATGAGTGAACTCCCATTTACAATTGCTTCAAAGAGAATAAAATACCTAGAAATACAACTAACAAAGGATGTAAAGGACCTCTTCAAGGAGAACTACAACCCACTGCTCAAAGAAATCAAAGAGGACACAAACAAATGAGAAACATTCCATCTCATGGTTAGGACGAATCAATATGAAAATGGCCATACTGCCCAAAGTAATCTATAGATTCAATGATATCCCCATCAAGCTACCAATGACCTTCTTCACAGAACTGGAAATCACCTTAAACTTCATGTGGAATCAAAAGAGAGCCGTCATAGCCAAGACAATCCTTAGCAAAAAGAACAAAGCCATAGGCATCATGCTACCTGTATTCAAAACAGCATGGTACTGGTACCAAAACAGAGATATAGACCAATGGAACAGAACAGAGGCCTCAAAGGCAATGCCACACATCTACAACCATCTGATCTTTGACAAACCTGACAAAAACAAGCAATGGGGAAAGGATTCCCTGTTTAATAAATGGTGTTGGGAAAACTGGCTAGCTGTATGCAGGAAGCTGAAACTGGACCCCTTCCTGACACTTTACACTAAAATTAACTCCAGATGGATTAAAGACTTAAACATAAGACCTAACACCATAAAAACACTAGAAGAAAACCTAGGCAAAACCATTCAGGACATAGGCATAGGCAAGGGCTTCATGACTAAAACACCAAAAGCATTGGCAACAAAAGCCAAAATAGACAAATGGGACCTAATTAAACTCCAGAGCTTCTGTACAGCAAAAGAAACAATCATTAGAGTCAACTGGCAACCAACAGAATGGGAAACATTTTTGCAATTTACCCATCTGACAAAAGGCTAATATCCAGAATCTACAAAAAACTAAAACAGATTTACAAGAAAAAAAACAAACCCATCCAAAAGTGGGAGAAGGATATGAACACTTTTCAAAAGAAGACATACATGAGGCCAATAAACATATGAAAAAATGCTCATCATGATTGGTCATTAGAGAAATGCAAATCAAAACCACATTGAGATACCATCTCCTACCAGTTAGAATGACGATCATTAAAAAATCTGTAGACAACAGATGCTGGAGAGGATGTAGAGAAATAGGAACACTTTTGCATGGTTCATGGGAGTGTAAACTAGTTCAACCATTGTAGACAACAGTGTGGCACTTCCAAGGACCTAGAAATAGAAATTCCATTTGACCCAGCAATCCCATTACTGGGTATATATCCAAAGGATTATAAATCGTTCTATTGTAAAGACACATGCACACGTATATTCACAGTGGCACTGTTTGCAATAGCAAAGACCTGGAACCAACCCAGCCCACTGACGATAGACTGGACAAGGAAAGTGTGGCACATGTACACCATAGAATACTATGCAGTCACAAAAAAACGATGAGTTTGTGTCCTTTGTAGGAACATAAATGAATCTGGAAACCATAATTCTCAGCAAACTGACACAAAAACAGAAAATCAAACACCGCATGTTCTCACTCATAGGTGGGTGTTGAACAATGAGAACACATGGACACAGGGAGGGGAGCATCACACACTGGGGTCTTTTGCGGGGAGCCAAGGGAGGGACAGTGGGGGGATGGGGTGTCAGGGGAGGGATAACATGGGGAGAAATGCCAGATGTAGGTGACGGGGGGATGGAGGCAGCAAACCACATTGCTATGTGTGTACCTATGCAACAATCCTTCATGATCTGTACATGTACCTCAGAACCTAAAGTACAATTAAAAAAAAAAAAGCAATAATCTCTGTAGAGCCCATAGGTTATCAGAACAAGAAAAGTCTGCCAAAGAGGACTGTTTATAAAACGATCTCATGTGCTAAATCATCCATTTGTTGTTTGGACCTATGCTCAAAGGATTGGAATTCTTGCTCTGGGACTCTGGGGATGGAGTTAAGAGGGTTGCTGTCAAAAAAATATAAAATTAAAATTAAAAGCTTCTTAAAAAAAAGGTATAACTTTGTGAGGCAGTATATATATATATATATACACACACACGCTCATGGAAACAAAGGATCATTTAATTAGCATTAAAAATAAAAGAATAAAAATTAAAAAAACAAAGTTCTTACAACTAATTCCTCAATTATATATATTCTATTTAATTTATATTTATTTATCTTATTCTATTTATTTCATTCTACTTAATTCTTGCCTGAATTAAAATCTCCAAATCCATTTGAGAATTATTTGAATAATTTTTCTCAAATCCAATGCCTCTGGCATTATTTTAAAACTTTTAGTGCAGTGGCATCAATTGTAATCCCACCACTTTGGGAGGCCATGGCAGGAGAACTGCTTGAGGCAAGGAGTTCAAGACCAGCATGGGCAACATAGTTAGACTCTGTCTCTACAAAAAAAATAAAAAATAAAATAAAATAAATTAAAACAGTTTAAATTATCCAAGCATGGTGGCACATGCCTGTAGTCTCAGCTAACTTGGGAGGCTAAGATAGGAGGATTGCTTGAGTCCAGGAGTTAGAGGTTGCAATGAGCTATGATTGGGCCTTTGTACTCAAGCCTACATGACAGAGCAAAACTCTGTTTCTGAAAAGATTAAAAATAACAACACAACTTCTGAAAGACTTTTGTTTTAAACAAGGATTCAGTATTCATAGTATAAGAAAGAAAAAGATTAAAAATAAAGCTAAGTCTTGATATTAAAGGAGCCTAGATTCCATGTCCTTGAAGATAGCTACAAGACATGCTTGCTCTGTGTTAACATGGAAACTGGATCCATCCTATGATTGCTTTTAACTTCTCTACTATAATACGCATATGCAACATGTTATAATGCTTAAAGCGTAAATATAAGGAAAAAGAATAAAGTGCATTACTGTGGCTACAACTATGACAAGAACTCTGACCTAAGCAAAAATAAATGGAAATTATTTCTTAAATTTGCAGCAGCCTGTGTGCAGTGCATTGCTCTTTGAGACACACAGGCCCTGAGACAGACTTACAGCCAGAGAAGATTTGGTGGTTTCTCATTAGGCCCCTGGCAGTAAGTATTTCAGAAAATTAAGTAGTTTATGGAGCACATACTCTTGAGACATTCCCTTGCTTGATTAGATGAGGCAACAATACAATGTGGATGTGAATTCTAAACAGATGGGGAAAATAACCATAGAAAAGGAACCGCTGGCTTTGTCCAAATTGTAAAAGGGTTCTCCTAATGGGCTAGCAGACTATGCCTCATGAAGAAAGAAGTTAGAGGGGATCTGGCCACTACAAACAAAAAGCCAAAGTTAAAATCCCCACCACTGGGAAGGAGAGAGAAGACAATAATAACTGGAGAGAAAAACAAGGGATGCTTCGGAGTTGCTGGTAATCTATTTCTTGACTGGTGATGACTACACGTTTCCACACTTTGAATAATTTAGCAACCTCTCCACTTATAATTTGTGCACCTTTCCTTATGTATGTTACACTTAAATTTTTGTAAAGGCAAGGAAGTGCCCCCCTTTCTTAACCAAGACTCATAGAGACTAACCTCAGAATTTGTGGGTTTCTATGAAAGAAGTAACAAAAAGGAATTTGTTCAATGTTAACACTAAGGCATATCATTGAGTGAGACACATGTTGTTGTGGTGACATTTCATCTTACTGGGTTCCTTTGTAAACATTCTTTTGTGGCATTAGTCCAAGCTCATTGCTGCATACTAAACAAGATGTTTTCTGTTTCACTGTTTGGTACTAACCAATGCCGTTTTCTGTCAGCAGGCATTTGCAGAGGACCTCATAGATAGATAGCACTGTATGCACTGGTCATTGTGGCAAGAGAAGTATTTTGCACACAGTGAGATTAAAATGACTTGTGGATTTTTTTCACAAGTAACAAGTATAAGATAATACAATTCATACTAAGATTATAAGTGCTAAAGAAAGAATGACTAACCACCTATATTATTTAAATTAAAGAGGATCTCCAAGAATTGACAATGGTCTTTGTTTTTTTCCTTTTTTTTTTTTTTGTTTGTTTTGAGACAGGGTCTCTCTCTGTTGCCCAGGCTAGAGTGCAGTGATGCAAACTCAGCTCACCACAGTCTCGATGTCTTAGGCTCAAGCAATATTCCTGCCTCAGACTCCTGAGTGGCTGGGACAACAGGTGTACACCACTACACTCTGCTAATTTTTAAAATGTTTGTAGAGATGGAATCTTGCTGTGTTGCCCAGGCTGGTCTTCAGTTCCTGTGCTTGGGTGATCCTCCCACCTCAGCCTCCCAAAGTGCTAGGATTACAGGCATGAGCCACTGCACCCAGCCCATGACAGTAATTTATAAAGAAGAAATTGATTTCTCACAGTTCTGAAGACTGAGAAGTCCAATATCAAGATGCCAACATCTGTTAAGGGCCTTCCTGCTACACCATCCCATGGTGGGAGGCAGGGGGTCAAGAGAGCACACACGTGAGAGTGCAAGAGCAAAAGGGGGCCAAACTCATCCTTTCATCAGGAGCCCACTCTCAGGAGAACACCATTAATCCATTCATGAGGGCCTTGCCTCTTAAAGATTCCACCTCCAAACATTGTTGTATTGGGGATTATGTTTTGTACACAGGAACTTTTGGGGGACACATTCAAACCACAGCATAGGGTGAAGGAGAACTTTACAAGCAGACGAGCTGGAATTCAAAGCCCAGCAGCCTGGTCCTGTCTTAACCACTATACTCACAGGAAAGCTGAAAGAGGACAGGAAAGGTCACAAATGCAAATTTTAAGGTGGGTTTGGAAAAACAAGCCAAGAATTTTACCTTGCTGGTAATAGATGAGGTAAAATATAAAAGAAAGATTTTTCAGGCAACTGTTTCTGGAGGGATTGGAAGAGCTTCTGATGCCACTAACTTCCTTGACATGATCTGTAACTTTAGCTTCCGGGGGACTCTTTTCTTTGAGTCTATCTCTCTGATGATTCCCCTTTCAGATTCACTGCTCTTTCTTTTCCCTCTCCATTTTCTCTGGTATTTTTCAGGGTTCTGAATGTGTTCCTTTTCTGTCTTTCTGGCTTCTCTCACAGCTACGATTCTTTTTTTTTTTTTTTTAAGACAGGGTCTCTGTTGCCCACGCTAGAGTGCAGTGGCACAAACACAGCTCACTGCAGCCTCGACCTCCCCAGGCACAGGTGATCCTCCCACTTTAGCCTACTGAGTAACTGGGACTACAAGCACACATCACCATACCCAGCTATTTTTGTACCTTTTTTTTGTAGAGATGGGTTTTCACCATGTTGCCCAGGCTGGTCTCAAACTCCTGGGCTCAAGCAATCCTCCCACATTAGCCTCCCACATCAACCTCCCAAAGTGTTGGGTTTATAGGCATGACCCAGATAGCTATGATTCTTAACAGAGCTGTGGAGGGGGAGATGTTTAATTATTGCAGGTAAGGATGTGGTTTTAAACTTTCCTCAGGTGATCCTGATACACATACCCTGCTCTAGTGTGTGCACTCATGCACACACACACGCATAAACACACAAACACGAAAATCACTGGCTGATAGATATGCTGATGGCTCTCAAACTTTCTTGGACAGCCCATCTATTTTCCAACCACCTACTGAACAATTCCAACCTCAGACACATAAATCATAGATAACTACTCCCCAGTCCCTGGGCTGACAATTCCTGCCATGCCTAATGGTATCAAACCTCAGCTCACAGTCTCTGTGAGGCTCCTTCTCAACTGACTTCCCAAATCCAATCCACCACCAAATCCATGTGATTCTCCTTCAAATACAGTCCTTTCTCTTTCCCACTGCTACTACCCTAACTTTTCATCCACCTTCATCTAAATAACTGCAACAACCTTCCAAATAGCCCCCTTATGCTAATTCAGCCTCTGTATCATCAATTTATTTCCCCTAAATAAAATCTACATGACCCTTTTTGTAAACATATACCTCATATACCATAAAACAACCACCAACACCTGCCCTAACCCCCCTCTGTAACTCCGTCACTGTTCCCTGCCTCCTTCCCCTCCTCCAGACCCTATGCATCAATCACACTAAACCTTTTGTCCCTCTGAGTGGACAATAAGCTTTCATGCTTCCATGTCACTACAAGTGCTACTTCCTCTGCCTAGCACGTCCTTGTTCACTCAGAAAACTCCTACTCACCCTTCAATACCTAACATAATTATTTACTTTCTCAGTAAAATCATTCCTGGCTCTCTCTTCTAGGTCTCACAGTACTGGGAGGCTCCTGCAGGTGCAGGACTCAACTTATACCATGATATCCTCTCATGCCCAAGCTCAGTATCTGGTAACTGGTAAAAATTCAATGTTTTTTGTCCAGTGAAGAACTGAGAAACATGACCAAGGAAGTTAAGTAGTTATTGAGATCATCTAATCAAAAAGCTATAAGCTATAAAAATAATGGTGATCAAGGCCAGGCATGGTGGCTCATGCCTGTAATCCCAGCACTTTGGGAGGCCAAGGCAGGCGGATCACAAGGTCAGGAGATCAAGACCATCTTGGCCAACATGGTAAAACCCCGTTTCTACTAAAAGTACAAAAAAAAAAAAAAAAAGCTGAGTGTGGTGGCACGTGCCTGTAACCCCAGCTACGTGGGAGGCTGAGGCAGGAGAATCACTTGAACCAGGGAGTCAAAGGTTGCAGTGAGCTGAGAGGGTGCCACTGCAATCCAGCCTGGTGACACAAAGCTCTTCAATATCAAAAAAAAAAAAAAAAAAAAAAAAAGAAAGAAAAAGAAAATAATGGTGATCAAGGTGGAGAGAGGGAGGTGGGCCAGAGAGGTTAGCAACAGTCTTGACGAGGAGTACACAAAATAGAATAAGAATCAGAGTAACCAATATTTTTGTACTTGTGAGATCTGAAAGTTGATGGTTCATGAATGGTACTAGAGAAATTAGGAACATTTATTCCCTATGACGGATCCTTTCATATCAAACTTAAATTATATAGAAAATATGTGAAAATTATTTCAAATAATTGTAGAATTAAGAGAGCCTCTAAGTAAAATAATTATCCTCATGTCCTCAATGGCAGAGTTATTATTAGAAACCAACTGTCCTGACACTCAGAACTTTTTCCACTGTAGTATCCTGACTCTTTAGATTTCACCTTCTGGACTTGAAAGCTGTTTCATCAGGGCACTGTGGCTTGCACCTATAATCCGACCTACTCAGGAGGCTGAGGAAGGAGAAATGCTTGAGCCCAGGAGGTCAAGGCTGTTGTGAGCCTTGCTCACTCCACTGCACTCTTTAGAGTGAGCCTCCATCTCTTAAAAAAAAAAACAAAAACAGACAACAACAACAAAAATCTGACTATGCCAGAAAACGTGTCTAAATATAGAGTTACCAGATGAATTCCCTTGAAAGGGAGCTTCATCATTAACCTTAATATTTTATGTATTGGCCAAGTGTGGTGGCTCATGATTGTAATACCAGCACTTTGGGAAACCCCAGCAAAAGGACCACTTGAATCCAGGAGTTCAAGACCAACCTTGGCAACTTAGCAAAACTTCATCTCTACATTTTTTTTTTTTTGAGACAGAGTCTCACTATGTTGCCCAGGCTGGAGCACAGTGGCATGATCTCGGCTCACTGCAGCCTCCACCTCGTAGGTTCAAGCAATTCTCCTGCCTCAGCCTCCCAAGTAGTTGGGATTACAGGTGCACACCACCAAGCCCAGCTAATTTTTGTACTTTTAGTAGAGAAGGGGTTTTGCTTTGTTGGCCATGCTGATCTTGAACTCCTGAACTCAAATGATCTGCCCACCTCAGCCTCCCAAAGTGCTCTGACTACAGGTGTGAGCCACCGCACACAGCCTCTACAAAATATATTTTTTTAATTAGCTGGGCATGGTGATGTGCACCTATAGCCCAGTCACTCGGGAGGCTGAGGTGGCAGAATCATTTGAGCCCAAGCAGTCTGAGGCTGCAGTGAGCTATGATTGTGCCACTGTAGTGAAGCCTGGGGACAGTGCAAGATCCTATCTCTAAAAACATATAATAACAATTTTTTAAGAGTTTCCCAGGTTGATCTCCAACTTCTAGGCTCAAAAGATGCTCCCACCTAGGCCTCTCAAAGTGCTGAAATTACAGGCATGAGCCACCATGTCTGACAGAAAAAACTAAAAATTCTGTGTCTTCTCTACAATTCTTACTCTTGGCAAATTTACTCAACATCATTTTTATTGGATCACCTCCATTCCATTTTATTGAATGTCTTCTCTGAATTTGAATCCTATGATCCTCATCATTGATCCAACAAGGACACTACTTTTTCCGTATACATTTTAACAATTTTGTTGAATGGGAAAAATAGTAGAGTGTTATGATCTTTCACTAGAGCTCTGAGGCCAAATTACCTGGGTTTGAATCCCAGTGCTGACACTGACAACATCCGCATGCGTTACTTAACCTCCTCAGTTTCCTTATTTGTTAAATGAAATTGTTGGCAGATCACATAAAACCTGGTTCTGCTCTAATCTTAGAACAGTACTTTGCATATTGTAAGTGCTGAACAAATGATACGTACTATAACTATTATCATTTATATAGTGACAGTTCAGTGACTAGTCCGTCTTACTATCTGTATTAATGTTATCTGTCTTAGCTTATACATTCCTTGGTTGTCTATGGGAATGGAAAGATGAATATCTAATCAAAGGTTTTGAATGATACCTAACACAGCACTAAACATCACATCTAACTTAGAAATAGACATTCAATAAACTAGGGAAACACTCTGATCTCCTGACTGTACTCTAGTAGTTATCTTAGTATATGCCAGTTTTCCCTGTCTTTAAACTGACTGAACTGTTCTCAACCATTAATTAAAATGGCCTTATCAAATTATGAGTTTATCTCATGCCGAAATCAAATAAAAAAGAACAAACAGTAGAAAAACATGAGTTTAAATAGCCTTTCATGCCCAAGTATGATTATGCAAAGAGAAAGAAACAAAATAAATATTTATCCAGAATTCAGCTGTATGAATCCAGGAAACAATTTTTTTCCTTTTACTATTAATTAAAGATGTGAGTATTCCTACATGCCAGAGATATTGTTATAATTAAGTTCCTTTAAGAACTTGTTATTAATATTTCAACAATCTGGAAATCGTACTCCTAGGTATTCACACAAATGAGTTGGAAACTTATGTCCATGTAAAAACCTGCACACAAATGTTAGCTTTATAGGAGTATTATTCATAACTGCCAAAATCTGGAAGCAACCAAGATGTCCTTAAATAGTTGAAGGAATTAAAAAATTGTGCTACAACATATACAATGGAATATTTCTCAGCAATTGAAAAAAATGAGCTATTGAGCAACAAAAAGACATGGGAAACCATAAATGTATATTGCTTGGGAAAGAAACCAGTCTGAAAAAGCTACATATTGTGTCATTCGAACTATATGACATTCTGGAAAAGAAAAAACCATGCAGAGAGTAAAAAGAGGAGTGATTGTAGTGGATATAGGGCAGAGAAAGGAGGGAGGGAAAAACAGGTGGAAAACAAGACATTTTTAGAGCAGTGAAAACTATTCTGCATGTCTGAAATCTGTATGGCACTGATTTCTAAATGCTGGTATTAAATAAATATGAATATAGGTATTATGTTGTGTTTAAATATTATTTATTCATATCAATTATATTTCTTTTCAAAATTTAATTTTGTCCAATATGTAAAAAAAATTGTAATTCTTTGTTAGAAGCATACATACCAGCTTAAAAAAAAAGCACAGCTATCAGCTGATTTTCTTAAAGAATTTTGTCAATGTTTATAAGATGTATATATTAAGATAAAATATAAAGTAAATAAGAAAACCTCCTTTAGTAGCTATCAAGTGGATCATTTGTGCCAGCTGCCTGACTTTTATAAATTACTACTTTGTAGGATCATGAGTAAAGCCAAAAAGAATGTGGATGATGTGGTATAAACCATCAATACTACATAGTCTGCCTAATCTACAAAGTGGCAATTATTTCCACTATTTGCAAAAGCAAAAGATGCATCATTAATGGAGCCATAAGGCATCCACTCTTTCTTAAAATGTATAGTCTACTACTATTTAATATGTCTATACGTCAATGAATTAGTTCTACAGGTATTAATTAACTACTGACACCCAACAAAATATGCAGAAAAAAATTAAAGTATGCTAAAAGTGAATCATCCATTAAGAACACATTCATAAATATGAATACAATATTATTATTCTCCTTTAAAGTGATTTTATTTATGTTGCTTACGTTCCTAGATTCCTTTTTGCCTTCATTTTACCCTAAAACTTGTTTCTTAAAATACTTGCAAATATTCCACTGGCTTCTCTTCTGAATGATTACCAATTACTTAGGATGTTAGATAGTGAGAAGAGAACCAGGTGTAATATCCCACCCATAAACACGCATTTATTCCCAGGTGACTTTTTAAAAAGCAGTTGAAGAAATATGATCCCATTTTCAGAAAGCTGAGACAAGGAGAAAGATAATAAAAGAGATAAAGAAAAAGAAAGACAACAAACAGTGGTTCTAGAAGTTTGCCCAACTTGATTAGGTATATACTTTGGCATTTAAGGGAGTCATATTCAAAATTCATAAGGTATGGCCTTTATATCATTTATTTTTATATAAACTAAGTTCTAACACAAATAATTCTTAACTATTTAACATTTGAGAGAAAATATGAAGATTTTCAGTGTAGACCATATTTTCTTAAATTAAAATTTCCATAGCAAAGTGATTTTCAGTATATAGCATTCCTGCTGCTGAGAGAAATGACAATCTGTTAATACTTACATAGCTCTGCCTTAAATTCATTTGTTCACATACATTAACTTATGGTCTTTGGACAATATCTCTTATCTTTTATCTATTTCACTCTACTCGATTTCCTATGTATTTCTGATAGCTCCATCTGCAAATTTTCCTTCATTGAAATTATAAATATTATTTATGACCACCTTAAAAATCTTCTATATATACTAATATATTGTAGTTACACTGATTTTCATAAAGAAAAATTAGTTCTGAAAAATCAAAAACTATTTTAAATGTTTATATTCTATCCTAAAAAATAGTCAACTGAATTTTTTGGTAAATTATGTTGCAGTTTTTTACCAATGTTCTTTGGTTCACTATAAATGATATGGTAAATTTGCATTCAAATTCATGGAACTTTTGAAATCTGTTTCCCATTTAGCTGGCCAGCCAAAAACAATATTTTCATTTGTAAACAGCTGTTTCATAATTAGCTCTTTTGTACTATGTGGAATTCCATAAAAGATAGAAAATTTTATTTAAAATATAGGAATCACATTAATCCACTGCAAATCATTGATTAGTTTTTGTATACTACCACACATTTAACTTATAAGGAAAGATTTTAAGGAAAATTTAATCTTGTGTCCAAATTAACATTACTTTAAACATGAGGTCATCTAAACATCTGTCTCCAATATATCGCTGGGGATTTAAATCAAAAGTCTGCTAAATATGTACAATCATTTTGAAAATAAATAAGAGGACAAATTCTGTCTTGATTATGATTATCATGCATTGTAAAAGGAAACATTTATTCTAATAAGAAAAGTCTGAACTAATTTAAACTTTATTGACATTAAGTTAAAATAGTTTCATACCAGAGTAAGATATATTTCATTTATTTGCTGCTTAACCATGCTTATATTTTAACTTTTCAACATTATGCTCTTAAATTTTTACTCTCAAAAAAACTGATATCTTTATTTTTCCATATATCTTCAACTGTAAAATATTCAAGGAAAAATTTCAAGACATAAAATTTTCCACTCAGTATCTGAAAAATAAATAACACAATATTCTTTCTGAACTTTCCTTCCTTTAGGGCAACTACGAATCTTCAAAAATAACTAAAATAGTTATAACCATTTAGCTGACTCCTACTTTATGCTTTAAAATAAAAGAATATAGCTAATTACAAAAGACAGTGAAGGCAGTACATTCCCTTCAAGACTTTATAATCATCAAGAAGTCAGTGTATTTTTAAAGTTATTAAATAAACTCTACACCTGACTGCAGAAATTAATTTGTCTGGTAAGTATGAGTATTTAAATTCAGCAACAGGATATCTTCAGAAACCAGCTAAATACTTGAGATGAATTAGCATTAAAAATAAACCAAAATGCCTAATCATCAAAGCAATTTCTGCCAAAACTAAAATGAACATTAGTAGTTGAAGAGCTGGAGGAAATTAAATTAAAACACCACTGAATAGTACATTCTTAGAAAAACACCATAGCTTTCCCCAATGCTGTAGAAATCATCAGAGAACCTAGCCGCAAGGACTATTAATGTCCAGGCTCATCTCGTATCTAGTTGGCTGCTGCAAACTATAACTGTAGAAGGTATGGTTTTCTGAATCACCTCATCGCATTTCTTCTTTCTCCTTATATCCTGGAGTTGCTAGCTTTAGCTATGGCAATTTCAGATCATGTATTCTGCCTTGATAGATACAGGAAAAGAACTTTAAAATATATACACAGCTCTCTGAGTGTAATTCCTTAAGAGCAAGAACTACGTCTTACTAATTTTGGATATCCATACCCTAGAACTAATCTGACACATATCTGCAACTTGATAATGCTTGGTAAATGTACGAATGAGTTAATGAAATGAACATCTGACTAAAACCAAAAACTTTTGCCTGGTTCTGTTGAAACCACTAATGCACTGCTTTAGTTACCCCACCTATAAAATGGGGCTTATTCTTGCTCTGCACCTTCACTGAGGTATTGGGAGAATTGAACAAGAGCATATACACAAAAGTTAATTGTAAAACTAGCAATAGCAAACTAGTGTAATCATTTTGATCATCAACAGTGTATCTAGGTTAAATTGTATATGCAGAAAAACAGATACTGAATGTTAGATGAAGTATTTATTTACAAAATCATTCTTTAGAAGAAGCTTAAAATAGAAATAACATGCTTCCAAAATAATGCGATATGTTGAAAATATGTTTCAAGGACTGGAGGCTAAGAAATTCCCTTGGAAAAGTTAAGTCTGGTGGTATCTTTTTTTTTTTTTTTTTTTTTTTTTTTTAACTTTATAAGATCTTAGGGCTGGGCATGGTAAAGCTCATGTCTGTAATCCCAGCACTTTGGGAAGCCAAGGTGAGAGGGTCACTTGAGGTCAGGAGTTTGAGACCAACCTTGCCACATGGCAAAACTTTGTCTCTACAAAGAAAACAAAAATCAGCCAGGCGTGGTGGTGGTCGCTTGTAGTCCCAGCTACTGGGGATGGTGAAGCAGGAGAATCACTTGAACCCAGGAGGTAGAGGTTGCACTAAGCCAAGATCATGCCACTGCACTCCAGCCTGGGTGACAGAGAGACACTCTATCTCAACAAAAGAAAAAAAAAAAATCTTAGGAACTTAATAGTTAACATATTTTGTATTACAAGGAAGAAGTTTAAGTTTTCTTACAGAATTAATACAACTGAGCAATTGAGTTTATCTCAGACTTTAGCCTTCCCAGTCCAAAAGCTAAACACCATAATGACTAAAGATGCTAATTCAGCACTAGCAATGTAAAGCATGTTTTTGTGTTGCCAGTGCTTTCCCCCAAAATTTAAACAACCACAGATATGATCTAAGTGAGAAGTCTTTGCATTTATACTGGCCGTTGTATTAAAATAGTATAAAATTGCCTATGATAATATCTCTTGATTAACTCTATGTTTTTTTAAAAAAAACTAAAATATAAAAATAATTTTGCTTTAGTGTAGTTTCCATTTGTGTAACTTTATCTCACACATTCCAATTTGAGTTATTCGCTATTTTCTCATTTTCGGTCTTTTTCCTAGTAGATTTACTCTACTATGTAAATGTTAGTAACAAGTTGCCTCATTAAAAATCACTTCATTTTGCTTTTCTTTACTCTATTACTCAAAATACCTGAAAAAAAATATGTAAGGTACTATATGTCACTTTTTCTATTTTTCTAGATTGCACTGACTTTTTTATTTTTCAAAGTAACTACTTTAGTCAGCTATTTGTGCATTTTTGTCTGAGTACATTGATATGACACAAACTCCATGTTCAAGGATAGTATTTCTCAATCTTGGCTGCATATTGGATTCAGTTAGAGCAATGTAAAAAATGCTGATTCCTGGGTCCAATCCCAGAAGTTCTGATGTAGTCCGTGTGGGGTGTGACAGTGGCCTCTGCAACTTTCAAAGTTACCCAAGTGATTCTAAAGTGTAGTCAAGGCTGAGAACTACTGCTCTGGGAACTCACAGTCTTGTAGGGGAGATGAATAACAAGAGTAACAACTCCATTTATGGTCTGCTTAATTGTGCCAAGCAGCAGGCTAAGCACTTTATATGCCTCATCTCATTTAACTCACAACTTTGTGGGGAAAGATTCTGTTACTATTCCTATTTTATGAATAAAGACATGAGGATTAGAAACATTAAGAAACTTGTCCAAGGTCCCACCAGAGATGAATTACTGAAACAGAACTCAAACAGCTCTGTCCAGCTCCAGAGTGGTAGCTCTTCATCACAGACTATCATCAAGGTAGAAACCATGCCATAAAAAGATATTATATTTCTTTTTGGAGACCGGGTCTTGCTCTGTTGCCCAGGCTGGAGTATGGTGGCATGATCAAAGTTCACTGCAGCCTCAACTGCCTGGGCTCAAGCGATTCCCCTACCTCAGCCTCTCAAGTAGCTGGGACCACAGACATGTGACACCACATATCGTTAATATTTTTTATTATTATTTGTAGAGACGAGGTCTCACTATGTTGCCAGGCTGGTCCTGAACTCCTCGGCTCAAGCAATTCTCCTAACTGGGATTAGAACCATGAGCCACCACTATGGGCCTAAAAGATTTTTTTGAAGGGGCAAGTCATAGTGTTCATGAATAGAAGAAATAACAGAAGAATTACCTCTGAGGATACACACCACTGAAATTAGACAGATAATAGAAATGTCTGTTTTTCTCCTTAGCCTGTCAGAATGAATTGTAAATTTTCTCAAAATAGTAGTATCTGAGGCAAAGAACACTCCCAGGCAGTGTCCCAGTCTAGCTGGATACCTCTCGGTTGTCAAGGACACAGGAAGGAACAATGAAATCATTATTTGACTATTAATTTTTTAGTCGCTAATCAGCATCTAACTCTGTCTGTAAACTTCATATCTGCATTCCCTATGGGCAAAGGGAGCTGTCCCTCCTAGTAGTGACAAAATAACCACAAACAAAACAGTCGTCCTCAGGGGAAAGCCATCTTTATCTGTCAGTATTAGTCAGCTGAGAAACAGAGCTGCAGGCAGCTGAAAAAACAGTTTGCCTGTTTTAAGTTTACAGGTGGCCTTACAATGGAAAGTTTTACATACTGAGATTCCTTTTCAAGTTAAAAAAGTTTGGACAGAAAGGGACAAAATTTGGCACGATTTTCATGCAACGCTTATAACCACCTTACGAAAGCAAAATATCAAATTTTAGTGAAGCTTGGTGAACTAAACACCCACCTGCTGGCAAACAGGCTCAGCTGCTCCCACCCTTTCTGCACCGCACATTCCTCCTGGTTCAAATCAGAATGGCCACACGTACCTGCTGTCACAGGGGCTGGCATACACAAAACACTCAAGAAATGTTTTCTGAAGGAATTCGTGGACGTTGGAGAGAGCTTACTTTAAAAATACTTTTGAAAAGCAGGACTGTAAACAGAGTAACATAGTAATAATGTCAGCATGTAAACGATTGAACAGCTGCTTAAAGCCCATGTAGAGGCATTTTAATGTGTCTATTTGTGTGTGTGCGTGCGTGTGTGCATGCGTGTGTCTGTGTATAATTTGTTCATGAGGCACAAGTATGAAAGGGGAAGAAGGTGTTTGACTGATTCCATCATCATTGTTAGCATGGATCAGATATTTGGAGTTCTATGAGACATAATTGTTGTGCTTTCCCCAACATTTGGGGCAATGGAGCAGACAGGGCAAGTTTATTTTGTAAGTGGTTCAAAGTTTCTTTTTCCTGGTTTTCCTACCATAGCTTATATTTTGTCTGAGGAAAAGGCACAGTTTGGAGCCTATCAAAAGCAATTAAATTGTTGGAAACATCTAACACATTACAAAGTACAATTAATTAAATTTATCAATGTAGTTGCTATTTTCCTAGAATAAAATGGGAGTTTTAGAAAGTTAGATTGGGCAGTTGTTGACAAGAGTCAGAAAAGCATGCAGTGCCTTGGTGCGAAGCTCGGGACAGGTCTTGACCGACAGCACTGATCCTTGGAGTCGAGGGCTTAGAAAAAAATACAGAAACTAATGAGAAAAGGAGAACCAGCTAATTACAGAATTGAGCAATAATGTTACTGTCAAATCTTGGGAAGAGGACTGACAGATTCTATTTAACTTATAAATCAGTAGTTGTCAATTAGGGGGTCTTTTTACCACTGGCGTGAAATATGGAAATGATTTATTTAAATTAAAGACAAGGTCTTTGTATTATTTATCTCAATTAATGATGATTGATAAAATTTGTTTCAAAAGATGTTGTGCAATTAAACACCGCAAAAGTTACTATGAATGATAAATAGAATAAATACACAGATACAAATTTTCTTCTTTTTAAAAAAATGTAGGTTTAGAGGAGGGGAGTGAACCAAATTATCTGATAGAGTGACTACTAGAATATTAGTTAAGAACCACCCCATGGACCCACTATGGAATATTGGAAAGGAAGTCTCCAGAAGCAAAGTAATGACTTTATTTTGGGGGGTGGCAGGAGGAAAGAAAACTTCATCAGGTGAAAAAGATCATGTTAATTATATCCAAGTTTGAGCACAAAACAAAATTCTACTGCCCCAAATCAGTAGTTAAGTGAAATATGATAAAGTTTCTAGAATGTAAACAGAAATACTGTCTATATTATGAATATGGAAAGGAATTGTAGTTAGCATATATACATGTATTTAATAACATGTCACTCATATGTGAATAAATTTTTTTTTTTTAGTGGAGATGGGGTTTTGCCATGCTGCCCATGCTGGTCTTGAATTCCTGAGCTCAAGCAATTAGCCCACCTCTGCCTCCCAAAGTGCTGGGATTACAGGCATCAGCCACCACACCCGGCTTGTTTCTTTTTTTTTTTTTTTAATGTTTGGAAAATTCTTAACAACTCGCATGTTTTCCTTCTCCATTAATAACTGATACTGAGCACTCAGTAAATGCTAGTCACAATTCTAAGCACTTTACATGCCTCACCCCATATGATCCTTCCAATAACCTATGAAGTAGATGGCATTATCTCTATTTTATGGGTGAGGCACAGAGATGTTAAGCTGCCTGCTCAAGGTAACACAGCTAGTAAGTATTAGAGTTGGGATCTGATATCAGGCAGTAGGACATCAGAATCCCCATAGAACATCACCTCCTTATCTCACCTCTATTCTCTATTTTTTTAAGAGATGGGGTCTCCCTATATTGTCCAGGCTGGAGTCGAACTCCTCAGCTCAAGCAATCCTCATGCCTTAGCCTCAGGAGTAGCTGGGACTCCATGCCTGTATGCCCAGATTTACCTCTATTCTCTTTGTAGGGTAAAGGGAACTATCAAAATACACACACACACACACACAAACACACACACACACACACACACACACACACACAAGATGAGCTAAATAACTCTTTGGGACACCACAGTAGGAATTTAATAGACCAGAACAGAAAATTAAGATTATGTTGCTATGACCCCACTGAATAAGTCCCGTCATATGACTGCCTCATGTGTGGGATTGACTCAGGTATCCCTGAGGGCATGTGGGGAAGGTAGAAAGATGGGTTGGAAAAAAATACAACTAACATAGTGGCATTTTAGCTTGAGAAAACAAACCTACTTCCAAACTGTAAGCAACTTAACAATCAGATACTCTACATTTCTTATGACTTCCTGGAAAGCCAGGTGTTGGGAAAAAACAGGTCTCCATCCACACATACTGAAATTCAGGAAGACAAATATCTAGGTTGCAGAATCAATGGGACTTGGATTGACTTCTACTTAGAGTAACCAGGGCAAGAAAACTAGGGCCCTTTTTTATTTCTCTTTGTGGCTGTTAGGAATAAAATGGAATAGCACATCTTTAACAGCATTCGGTTCCTAGGGTAATGTCTCAATTTGGTAACAGAGAAGCAGCAATGATTCTCCTTGCCACCAATGACACTGGGCACAAAGGAAATGGCACCCACTCCTTCTGATTGCTTAGGAAATATCTTCTCTACCATCTTGATGAAAAGTTTAGAAGTTTTAAATTAATTAACATTAAAAATTGGGAAAATAAAACACTTGACATTTATTCATTTATCTATTCATTCGACAAATGTTTATTAAGTACCTATCCTGTGCCAGGTTCTCTTAGGCAACGGGGATACAGCAGAGTACCAAGCAAATCAAGAATTTCTTTTTTTCTTTTTTTTTTTTTTGTGACAGGGTGCTGGTCTGTCACCCAGGCTGGAGTGCAGTGGCACAAACGTGGCTCACTGCAGCCTTGATCTCCTGGGCTCAAGCAATCCTCCCACCTCAACCTTCCCACCCCCAAGTAGCTAGGACTACAGGTTCATGGCACCATGCCCAGCCAACTTTTGTATTTTTAGTAGAGATGGGTTTTCACCATTTTACCCAGGCTGGTCTCTAACCCTGACCTCAAGGGATCCACCTGCCTCAGCCTCCCAAAGTGCTGGGATTACAGGCCTGAGCCACCACACTCGGCCCAGACCAAGAGTTTTACCTTCAAGAAGCTAACAGTCTATTGATAAGAAGAGCATGTTTTAATATATAATAAATGATTTCATTATTTTACATTGTTTATTCAACAATTAGTATTATGCATTCATTCTTACATTTAATTAAACATGTCAATGCTACTTACAGATCAACAAAATTTAAAAACTAGAATATCTTCTTTTAATTTAATATGTAGTTGGTAGCTATGCAATGTTAATAAAACATATGAAAAGTGTGACGTGTCTCATGTTTATTCAAAAGTGAGAATACATAGATTCATATAAGCTGTACAAAACAAAAAATGCTGGCATCTGGCAGGGCACAGTGGCTCACGCCTGTAATTCCAGCACTTTGGGAGGCTGAGGTGGGCAGATCATGAGGTCAGGAGTTCAAGACCAGCCTGGCCAACATGGTGAAACCCTGTTTCTACTAAAAATACAAAAATTAGCTGGGCGTGGTGGCGGGCACCCATAGTCCCAGCTACTCAGGAGGCAGAAGCAGGAGAATCACTTGAACCCAGAAGGTGGAGGTTGCAGTGAGCCAAGATCGCGTCACTGCACGCAAGCCTGGCAACAGAGCGAGACTCCATCTAAAAAATGTAACAACCTGTACATACTAATAATCAGCTCCTATTTTCTCCAACCTTAGTGCCTCCTTATTCCCAGCTCTTTGGTTTGCACTTGCCCTTTGGTTCTTCTCTGTTGTCTGACTGTTCACTATCCATCCATTTATTCATTGCACAAATATGTACTAGGAACCACTAGAGTGAGACCCTCTAGAACCCATTCACTTTTATCTCCCAGGACTAGAGTCTCTTGGAGGTTGAAAGAGACCCAAGACTTTTCTATTCTTTGGGAACTCTCAAAATATTATTATAAAAAATAAAGAAATGCCAATTAACAGAATTATTAAAATTTTGTTTAAGGGCTTACATTTCACATAGTAATTCTTTTAACAGACTCAATTTCAATGACAATGGCAATGACTTTATATCTGGCCGTATTTGAAAGAAATACCAAAAATTTAAATTTATAAAGTCCTCTATGAGGTCGGGCATGGTGGCTCACGCCTGTAATCCCAACATTTTGGCCGGCTGAGGCAGGTGGATCACAAGGTCAGGAGTTCAAGACCAGCCTGGCCATGATGTTCACAATCCCGTCTCTACTAAAAATAAAAAATAAAAAAAATTAGCCAGGCATGGTGGCAGATGACTGTAATCCCAGATACTCGGGAGGCTGAGGCAGAAAACTGCTTGAACCTGGGCGGCAGAGGTTGCAGTGAGCTGAGATTATGCCACTGCACTCCAGCCTGCATAACAGAGTGAGATTCTGTCAAACAAAAGCCCTCTGTGAAATGTGAGGCCCCACTCAAATGGCCCTCCTGGTCTTGTCTGTCACCCTTTTCTTCTTGGCTGCTGGCACCTTCCTATCTCATTGTCAAGGAGAAGCCACCACACTATCTCCACATTTGAGTATCTCTATCCCATTCTCCACCAGTTAGAGCACTTAAAACTTCCGGAGAAGTTAGCCTCAGAAGGACAGAATTAGGAATCTGTCCTTCAGGCTTAGGAATCCTAAATGCCCCAGGGCTGAGAGCTGTTATTACAAACTTATTTTGGTTTTAAAAAGAAAAAAAGGAAGAAGATTTTTGTGGCTTGCACATGAACTGAATAACATTGTTCTGGGGTAAATGCATCCTGATCTCAAACTCACCTAAAACTACAGATTTTTGAAACATGACATATACGTTTAGGGCATTACATGAGACCACACTTTTTCTCATACATGGTAAATATATTTCCTTTTTTTTTTTTTTTTTTTTTTTGAGATGGAGTCTCAAGTCTGTTGCCCAGGCTGGAGTGCAGTGGCATGATGTTGGTTCACTGCAACCTTCCCCTCCAGGGTTCAGCAATTCTTCTGCCTCAGCCTCCCAAGTACCTAGGATTACAGGTACCCAGCACCACACCTGGCTGATTTTTGTATTTTTAGTAGAGACAGGGTTTCTCCATGTTAGACAAGCTAGTCTTGAACTCCTGATCTCAAATGATCTGTCCACCTGGGCATCCCAAAGTGCTGGGATTACAGGCATAAGTCACCACTCCCAGCCTTTTTTTTCCTTATGCATTTTGTTTATATATTTGTCCTACATATGGTAACTGTGAGTCTTTTTTCTTTCAACTTGCCCACAAATGTGATTTTATAACACAGTCATATATTTCTAACTTATATAAATAATGGAAAGTAAAATATGTAATTGAGTTAATAAAGTAAAAAATATTTCTGTGTGTAGCTACATATTGTGCATTTTATACTGATTGCATGTCAGTTATCTATTTTATACTGATTGCATGTCAGTTATCTATTATAGAAAGCAAATCATACTATTTATGCTAAATAGTATGATCATCTAAATGATCATCTTCATTTAGATACACCATAGGTCAAAACACAGATTTGTTTTTTGACCTATGGTTAAAACATCTTCTCACTCATAGGCGGGTGTTGAACAATGAGAACACATGGACACAGGGAGGGGAGCACTATATGCTGGGGTATGTTGGGGGGAAATAGGGGAGGGACAGTAGGGGGGTGGGGAGTTGGGGGGAGATAGCATGGGGATAAATGCCAGATATAGGTGAAGGGGAGGAAGGCAACAAATTACACTGCCACATGTGTACCTATTCAACAATATTATATGTGCTTCACATGTACCCCAAAACCTAAAATGCAATAAAAAATAAAATTAAAAAAAATATATGAAATATTCCTAGGTCATGTCATTGGCACTCTAGAAAAGCACCTGACCTTCCTATACCTTGCTCCATGGAGTCCTGGTCAGAGATAGAATCAAGACCTGAGTGGAATATACATAAAGCAATGATTTGGGATGTGTATAGCATTGGAGATTCTGCATAGTTCTTCTGGAGAATTGATACAGATAATGACAATAATAGGTAATAGAGATAGAAGAAGAGAGGCAGAGGGTGACATATAGAGGAAGATTCATTCTGTGTGGCAATTAATTTGAAGATATATCAAATTGTCACACATGTTTCATCTTGGCCAGGTTGTGAATTTGAACTTAACATTCTGCCTACAGATGTTTGGATATCTAACTATCCTTCTCCTCTCCAGTGCAGACTTGAGAAGCTCATGGAGCATGTAGCTTCTGACAGAATGCAGGCACCCAAAAACAGACAGCTTTTCTCGTGCTCAGCTTTTCCCCTGCTTGGTCTCTTTTTCTTTTTTTCTGAATACCCTGTCAATATGAATCATATCATTGTCCTGTAAAACTTAATATCAATACATAGGCTGGGATCTCCCAATATTTTAAAAAGAGATATGTAAGCAAGCCCCAAAACACATGCAGTTCTTCATTTACAATAATTCATGGTCCCAGGTTCTGACAGGCACAGATGTGAAACAGCTCCCTCCTTTCCCCTATTCTGTTCTCTCTTGCTTAGGCAAGGTTGGGCCCATTGAAGGCAGAAAGTAAGTTCCTTTAGATCCTAGACAACCTCATTGCTGTCACTCAACAAGAGTCACATTACCTTACAGCAGGAAGTATCTGTAGAAAGGTTATCACCTGATAATATTTGCTTAGTTACTTCTGATTGAAAGGTGAACTCAAATGTTCTTCTCCTCAAGAAAGCCTCTCAGATTAAATCTCCCATTAAATAATTTTAAAATCTTAAGTCCTCTTTTTTCACTCAACACATTTGTTATTGTGTGAATACTGTCTAATCGAATTTCCTGTGATAAAGTTAACATTCTATATCTGTGCTTGACAGTACAGTGGCTGCTACTCACAGATGGCTATTGAGCACTTGAAATGTGGTATAAGGAAGGTCATAGAACACCATATTTTCTGTACTCAAATGGCCCTTGGAAGCCATTTCATCCAGCCTTTCTGTTTTATACATAAGGAGGTGAAACTCACAGAGTGAACATGACTTTTTCAAGGATCACTAGTAATAGAACTTTGGATCCAGGACTCTAGATTCAGAGGCATGTGTCTAGTGAAAATTACATAAAGTTGGAAGTCAGAAAAATCTCAATTTAAGTACTAGGGTTTCTTTTTAGTAGCTGAAGTCACTTAAGCTCTCTGGTCCTCACTTTCCTCATGTGTAATATGGGGCTAATAATGACACACCTCACATGGTTATTGTGAGGACTAAATAAAGAAACATATATAAAATACCTAGCTTTTTTCTGGATATACAGGTCAAGTTCAAAAAACAGTTTTCTTCTCTTCATCATCTGGTATCATATTCTTTTCACTTAGTCATGCCATATTCATATCTGCTTCATGACAGTAACAATAATAATATTTTTATGAAATGAGTTAGAGAAAAATTTGATCACTAGAATTTCTCTCAAGAATACCATCGTCTTAGACTGGAAGACTGCTTTGTTAAGTGTTTAAAGTGGAAGGATAGAAAGTAACCTTTCTCAATCACCCCCTTCAAAAAAAAATCTAGGTAACCAGGTGGCACTAAGTCTTAAGATGGTGACATAGTTTGGATTTGTGTCCCCACCAAATCTCTTGTCAAATTGGAAGTTCTTGGATCATGGTGATAAATTTCTCATTAATGGTTTAGCACCATCACCTTGGTACTGTCCCTGTGATACTGAGTGAGGTCTCGTGAGAGCTGGTCATTTAAAAGTGTCTGACACCTCCCCACTCCCTGTCTGTCTTGCTCCTGCTCCACTTATGTAAGAAGCCTGCTCCCCCTTTGCCTTCTGCCATAATTGGAAGCTCCCTGAGGCATCCCTAGAAGCTGATGTTGCTATGCTTTCTGTACATCCTTCAGAACTATAAGCCAATTAAACCTCTTCTCTTTATAAATTACCCACTCTCAGGTATTTTTTATAGCAACACAAGAATTAACGAATACATAAAATTAGTACCAGGAGTGAACCATTGCTGTAAAGATACCTGAAAATGTGGAAGCAACTTTGGAACTGAGTAACAGGCAGAGGTTGGAAGAGTCTGGAGGGCTCCGAAGAGGACAGGAAGATGAGGGAAAGTTTGTAACTTCCTAGAGACTGGTTGAATGATCGTGATCAAAATGCACTAATTTAATATTAAATAAATAAATAAATTTAATATTAAAATGGAATATCAAATATTCTCTTCTCTCCTTTTATACAATTAGCCGTGGGTGAGTTTTCTAATATTCAAGACCTGCATGAGTAAATCATTCATTTTATAATGCTGCAATAGCTCATCTGATCCCTATGACAGGTTTAAAGTTCCCTCCTTCCCAGTACATCTCTCTGGAAAGGAGCAATGCTTGAAAAACAAAACTTCAAAATGAGTAAGAGAAAGGAGCCTAAAATAAAATGTTTACCATCCAGGCAATTTGCCTCTGGATAGAACATCTCTTCCTGCATGACCAAAGATGATCTTGCCAGTGACTTGCACAAGCATGAAATTCTATTTACTCTGCATTTATTTCTCTATTACTTCATTCCACAGAGAAAGAAGAGTATCAACCAATTACAGAAGAAGCTGACTCTAAAAGTGCTTTTCCCAGTCGACAATCAGATTTTCAGGGTCAGTACTTCAACTGTGAATACATATGTGCTCTCTCAGAGAGAAACCCTGAGCTAGGCTCTCACATAGTATAGATTCTGACAATATTGTTATTCTAATAGCTCTACAATTTTCAGCATTTCTTGATCACTGTAGTAAGAGCAATATCTTATCAATCTGTAAATCAACAGCCCCAAACGGAGTTTCTCCTCAACTGAATGTTAAGCAATTGAATGTTAAACAAATCCTAAATGTTAAATAAATCTCAAGCTAATGAGGCTTAAGATTTTCATTAACACATTGTCTCTCACAAAAATGAATTCAGTTATCCCAAGACCTCAGAAACTAATGTCCACAGCAGGGAATTTACCAATTCATAAAGTAAGGATCAGTTGACAGTTACGATGCAAAGGGAAACTCTGTGTTAGTTTATATAAGAATCTATAAGTTAACTTCACGTAAGACCAATCTTATACAGAGTGTTTACCCTTAGATAAACATTCCTTTTGTCTCAGGGCATTGTGGTTCTAGACTATTCCACACAGTGCCATTAGCACCATCAAAACAAGATTAAATTTGCAAAGTACACTTCTTTAGTAGATTGTGAAATCTTCTACCCAGCATAATATCCCTTTCCCTTTTATTCCTGTAGTCAAACCCTCTTTCTTATGGAAAATCCATTTGGTGAGGTTTAAGTGAAACCAACCATCACACACTCCTCACTCCCTAGACCACTCAAGTTGGCATGTGACCAATCCTATCCCATCTTGTCTATTTTCCACAGCAATTTAAAAATATCCCTTAAAGAGGTGAACTCTTTCCTTCTGAAAAGTCTAAACACTGCTATTTCTTAAAAGCAGTATTTTCCTCATTGTCTTTGAGAATGCTCTATTAAAAATTAAATGTTTCCTCTCAGTTTTGCTGTGAACATAAAACCACCCCAAAAAATAGTGTCTATTAAATTGTTTTTAATAAAAAAGCAAATATCCTTGAGAGAAGACATTAATAACTGAATGAAGGGGAGTTTGAAAGTAAATAAAACCATGTTTCAAAATTACAGCTAGCTGAAATCTGGGTCTCAAAGGCAGAAGACTCAGAGTAGATACATTCTGACAGGAGAGTAAGTACAGGGAACAATCTAGACTCAAGAGCATAGAGGAGTAGGTCTCAAATCTGGCTGTACTAAAGTATCACCAAGTGCCAGGTGCCTACTAAACACACACATTCCTGAACCCTACCACCAGATTCTAACTCAGTGGTTCTCAGATTGAACCCAAGTAACTGCATTGTTGGAAAAAGCAATTCTCCCAGATGAATCAGGGACATAGCCATGTTTGAAGCCACTAACAGAGGACATTACCTAGAGAAGGTAGGAAGAAGTAGTGCTACTTACATTTAGAGGACAAAATGAAGGTTCTGCTTTCAGGTTGTCCAAAAAGAGAAAGCAGGGACTTTATAGACCCAAAGACAAATTATATACTTGGAATTTCACTGAATTCAGACCAGATTGCAGATGTCAGTGAATGAAAGTACGTTGATTTAGTCTTATGTGCTAAATAAGTTCCCTGATTTAGCCAATTTCAATTCAATAGATATTCATTTGGCACATACTATCTAAAAGGCCTTGAGATGGACGCTATGATGGATATAAAGAAAAATAAGGCCTGCCTTCCAGGGACTCACAATTCACTAAAAGAGATAAGACATTTACTCCAGTAAATCAAAGCAGATTTTGCTAAGTGCTCTAATACAGGTACAACCAATTTGTTATGAGACAACAAGGGGCAAAGTGATTTATTTCAATTGGAGCCTTCTGGGGAGGCCTTATGGTGCGGTTCTTAGTTGATAAATTTCTTTGAAGGTAGGCAAAATGATGTATACCTGGCAAAAAGAGAAGGAATAAGCAAAGGCACGAAGGGTAGAACAGAACTAGACCTGTATATGAAAGACAAACCTCTCCTCACTCGATTTGTGTTTAAAGCATCTTACAATATTGTAATTTGTGGATTATAATCCTATCAGTGGTAGAGACTATGACACATAAAATAAGATGATAAATGTAAGCAGAGAACAGATTGTGGGCAAAAAGGAAGCTGGACATTAGTCTATATTCAAGGGGAAGATCATTATCAGAAGCAAAAATAACATAGATCTGTTTTGTTTTGTTTTTTTTCTGAAAGCCAGTCTGCCTTAATGTGAATGATAGAAAAACAAAGAAACCAGCTAAAGGGTGGTGGGGTTTATAATAACTCAGAACAAGTGCCAGCCTGAAGTATGGCATTAAGAATGAGAAAATTATAAGAGACATCAATAAGGGAAAAGTCAGAAAATCTGTCTACTAAATTAATTTGAAGAGTGGCTGATGGTAAAAACATGACTAGCCATTATTTCTCACGATTTTTATTTCTTTGTAGGTTACAATAATTAGCAAATTAGGAGAGAGGAGAGTGGAGGGAGGCCACTGAAACTCATCTTTAAAAATTATAATGCAAGGCTGGGCACATTGGCTCATGCCTATAATCCCAGCACTTTGGGAGGCCAAGGTGGGCAGATCACTTGAGGTCAGCAGTTTGAGACCAGCCTGGCCAACATGGTGAAACCCCGTCTCTACTGAAAATAAAAAAAATAAATAAATAAAATAGCCAGGTGTAGTGGTGAGGCTGAGGCAGGAGAATCACTTGAATCCGAGAGGCAGAGGTTGCAGTGAGCCAAGATCGCACCACTGCACTCCAACCTGGGTGACAGTGAGACTCTGTCTCAAAGAAATACATATATATAAGTAAATAAATAAAAATAAAAATTGTAATTCTAAACCACAGAAATTTGAAACTACAGGAAAAAGTGGGTTGGTTACTTTACTACCACATTGTTTTGGGGGAAGAGGAGTATGAGAAATTAGCCAGCTTGATGGCCAACATTATTAATTTGAGTTTGTACCCCTTACTTTGGGTTGTTTCCAAATATGAAATCCACTTTCAAAAGGCAGAGTCAACTTCCACTTCTGGCCAAGATGGAGTATCAGGGACCAAATTTTCTTTTCACCTAAAACTATTCCAAAAATAGACACAGAAACAGAGTTTTCAAGACACAGGACATCAAGCAACAAAGAATAGTGATCCTTGAAACAAATTATTGTACTAGCTTACTGTCTGAAAAGAGTTTTCAGAATGTAATGCAGGGAGACAGAAGAGGGGAGAACCTATAGGATTCCCTGAGTCAAGGAGAAGGAGCTGAGAGTATAAAGAGAACAAGGAGACTTGAGTTTGCAGGACAGAGTACTGAAATAAAAAGAGCAACACGGAGAACTCTGGAGGGCTGAAAAATGTTCACCTAGAGTAGCCAGCACTCACATAGGGCTAGGAATAGAGCCTTGTCCCACTGAAGATCCTTAACATTTGTCAAGAACTGTGAAGGGTCTGAGATTTGCCCTACTTGCAAACTGAAAAGATAGATCATACCATTTAATGGATGTCAACAGAAGACGACATTCCTGAATTAGAAAATAAAGGACTTTAGTGCCCATAGCACAGCAAGCAGCATAAGAAAAGCATATTTGTTTGCATTGGTTCCCCTTGTCCAAAAACTCCAGGGAGGTGATTTGATATGGGCAAACATATCTGTTGAATATAGAGTGGATTTTCATCATACTTGAGGAAAAACAAGCTTTATTAAGTCCATAAATTTATAGTGAGCACTAAGCCTGTGGGTCTCTAAGAAAGTGCTAACAAGCTGGAAAGGTAACATAGGAAATAATTAGCACCCATCAAGAATGTAGCAGCAAGATGATGGAATCACCTGAAACATAGGTCTGGGAAGTTATAATGAGAATACGGAAGGAAGGGTAAAAGCATAGCTCAAACCTACCCAGGCCAGGGGCAATAGGTGACTCTAAGAACAAATAGAGTCAGCATAGCAAAATGAAAATTATCTTATCTGTCAAACCAGGATATTAATATTTATCTTTCAGGGCTATTGTGAGTTTTAACAATAATATATGGCAAACACAGCGCCTGGATATAGAAAATGTTCAAACAATAGCTACTTGAGAAGAGGAACAGAAAAAAGAAGCAGATATGATACCATGAAGAAACTAAAATCCATGAAAAGCATTAAAATCCATGAAAATCCACTGAGGCACAGTGGAAAGAAAGAGAGAATTCTACATTCAGAGAGACCTGGACTTGAACCATTTGCTGTGTAACCTGGGACAAATTGCCTCCATTCTCTTGTGTCTCAGTTTCCTCATATATGGAGTGGAAACAATGATATTAATGTTGCAAGATTTAGGAATAATCAATAAAATATTAACTGTCACCTAGTATGAACTGATAACTAATACCTATTATTTTTATTATTAATACAATTGCTCCATTTGCCTTGAACTAGCCTCAGGCAAAACGCCATAGTGTGGAAGATAGCTCTATAACCTCTTCAGCTTTTTGGCTGAAAGCACAAAAAACAGCACTAATGCTGATATCCATTTGTCTTCCATACGTATCAGGAGTAACAAGAGGCCAGCAAGCTCCAGTCAGATTTGCAAGGCATTCAAATGAATCACAAAAAAGAAGTGTCACTAGCCCCATTAATAACAAAATAGAACATTCTACTGTAAGGTTTTTTTTCAACCTTCATAGCAAATACTAGCAGAATGCCTATATTCATACATACTCCAAGTTGCTGACAATGATTACCTGAGCCTTCTTTTTACTGCTGTTATTTACTTTCTCATTAAAAAAATGCAAATCAGGGTCAAGTGCTGTAGCTCACACCCATAATCTCAGCACTTTGGGAGGCCGAGGCAGGCAGATCACGAAGTCAGGAGTTCAAGACCAGTCTGACCAACATCGTGAAACACCGTGTCTACTAAAAATACAAAAATTAGCCAGGCGTGGTGGAGTACGCCTGTAATCCCAGCTACTTGGGAGGCTGAGGCAGGAGAACTGCTTGAACCCGGGAGGCAGAGGTTTCAGTGAGCCGAGATCACACCACTGAACTCTAGCCTGGGTGACACAGTGAGACTCTGTCTCAGAAAAAACAAAAAAAAAAAAGAAAATCAGTTCTTCATTAAAAGCACCAAGAAAATGCAATGTCTCTCTTTCTCTCTCTCTCTCTCTCTCTCTCTCTCTCACACACACACACACACACACACACACACACTTATTAGAGGCCATATCTAATTTATCTTCTTTCCATTAAAGCTAAGTCAAATGCTCCTAGCAAAATTTCCCAATAAATCAAACAAATCAATAACAAGGAAAAGCACACTGAACAACGGCTCTTATCAAAGGTCCGTGAGAAAAATAAATTGATTCAGAAAATCCCATCTGACTCCTTCACCAAGGTGATCCATAGGTACCATATTTTTCTAAAATGAAAGTCAGAACCTACAGTCTGGGAAGTATGAGCATACTTACTGGGGCAAAAGGCTAAAATACCTAAAGTCATTGCTATTGATTTACTTTTCTGTCCAGACATTGGACAAATCACAAATCCTAGACTAAGAAAGACCATTTGATTATCTCTGGGTACTGGTTTGGCACACTATGTAATTACCTGGGCTAATAGGAAGTAAATAAAATGTAACTTCTACTCACAGGAAAAAAAATGAGCCAGAAGAGATTCATGAAGAGAGAACTCTAGGAAGAGTAATGCATCAGGAGAGGGTAGGAAACAGTGTCCAAGATCAAAATGAATGCCTGCACACACTCATTCCTCACTGAGAAAAAAAAAGTGTACTTTATAAAGCAACAACTCAGAGGAGAAGGTGGGAGGCAAAGAGCATTTTGCAACAGAGGAAACCAAATGGACTGACTTCATGACAAGTATGGAAGCTGTCCTCATATCCTCAAGCCATGTGCTGTGAGAATGAGGGCAAATAGAGTGACACCAGTAAAATGACCAACTAGCAGAACCTGGCACTTGGCCCCTCCCCAATGAAAAAGGACCCAAACAACAAATAAACAACTGTATTTCAACTGGAATAACTGAGGAAGTACACGTAGGTGCACCAGGGGAGCAGCAAAATCCCTGTGGAGCACAAAAGCCCAGGATAGCACCATAGAGAGGGAAGAGAGGCATCCTGCCTTTACCACACCATCTCCTGCACTGAGATCAGCTCAGAGCCAGAAGGAACTTCTTACAGGGAAAAGGTAAGATGAAGACCTTTGGCAATCTCCATCCCTGCCATAGATGTCAACAGTCATTGCTACAGAAGGGTCTGCCAGTCGTCAAATTCACTATGGACAGTTGTCTAGAGTCCACATTACTGCATGGCCCCAGAGCAGGGACCCCCTTGGCATCCCAAACCCCACCAACCTCAGCTGCTGTAACATGGTGCCATCTTGAAACCAGACCCACAGTGAGTGTATCCTGCCCTGGGGACCAATAACCACTGACCCCTTCCATCCCTGAGGCTCCACCATTATTTCACTATGTTCATATAGGTGCCTGCAACACCAATACCCTGGCTTCCCAGAGCCTAGGCCTGATGAAATGAACAAGACTACAACATGTGAATTCATGATATGCTATACTCCCCAGGTAAACAGGTGGATTTACACGGCCGAGAAGCCCTGAATAGCTACTCAACTCTCACACTCTCACACACAAATCAGGAAGTGAAGAAAGCCTTATACAGCCCCCTGAGGCCCACCTCTTACCAAACAGCTGGCCCGGAGGTTTGTCTTTAAAAAATCAGTCCATATTCCCAGTGTGGATTTCTGGCACCATAAGGAGCCAATTTCTGGACCATGTTCTCAAAAAATTGTGTTCTCAAGAGAATAGTTCAGGAAGAAACAGGTGACTGAAACCTGATAAAAAAGCTTTGTGACATTTTTAATTACTCCTGCCCCATCCCTGACTCACAAGCTTAGTGAGGGTCTTGAAGACATCAGTCCATGTTCTCAACGTGGATTCCTTGTGTCAGAGTAGTAGTATAGACCATGTTTTTAAAGTTTTTACCTAGCTAGTGGCTCCCTGAAGTACTAACATACATAGCTTGCATTTGTTTGCCTAACTTAGAGCTCTCTGAGGGTAGAGAAATAAGTACATGGAGGGTGGGCATTCATCAAAAACATTTAAACGCAAAGCAACTAACAGCTTCTGCCTGAGACAATGGACATCAGTTAGGCAAACAACAGATACAATGGAAAGTCAGGAGTAAGATCCTTTTGGGGAATAAAGGCTTTGAAAAGCTCCCACATATTCCTGGAAATTTAGAAGTCCATGCATATATCCAGGGTTGGAAGCATGCACAGAAAAGACCTGAGAGTTTGTTTGTTTTTTGTTTTTTGAGACAGTCTCGCTCTGGTGCCCAGCTAGAGCACAGTAGCAGGATCTTGGCTCACTGCAACCTACGCCTCCCAGGTTCAAGTAATTCTCCTGCCTCAGCCTCCAGAGTAGCTGGCACGATAAGAGCACACCACCATGCCCGGCTAATTTTTGTATTTTTAGTAGAGATCACGTTTCACCATGTTGATCTGGCTGGTCTCAAATGCCTGAACTCGTGATCCACCTGCCTCAGCCTCCCAAAGTGCTGAGATTACAGGTGTGAGCCACTGCACCAGGCCAGACCTGAGAGTCTGTAAGCTCTCATTTCTGGGTGACATTGAATTTCTGAACAAGTAAGATGCGAAGGTAAAGGCAAAGTTGTAAACTGTTGATTTGAGTGCTAAAGGTTTCCTCCGACACATACAAAAAGCCCAGCTGCAAACACTAGAAGATTGTTTTTGTCTGTAGTAACTTAAGAAAATGTCTGTCAAATCACTAAACATTAAGTTAACATAACAGAGACTTCAGTGACCACACATGACAAATATACTGTTTTTACAAAGATACATTGGAAAAGTCACTAAACGAAAACTATAACTTATGGTAAAGAGAAACAACAAACTCCAGGAAGAAGGAAGAATTTGATTTTCAGTTACCACATTACAATGTTCAAAATGTCCAGTTTTTAACAACAAAATTACAAGACAGGCAAAGGCATAGAATGTATGTACAATTAACAGGAAAAAAGGCATTAAATTATCTTTGAGGAAGCCCAAATATTGGACTCACTAGACAAATACTTTAAATCAACTGTCTTGGTGATATCAGCAAGATAGCAGAATAGGAGGCTCCTGACTTTCACCCCTGCTCCACCATGGACATGCTGAATAAATATCTACACATGAATCAATTCCCTCTGAGAGAAAATCAGAACCTAGTTGAGAGACTCCTACACACTTTCTAATTGAGAACATACCCACATCAAAATGGGTAGAAAAAGCTGAAGCACAATTGTGCACAAACCCCACCCTAGACACCAATACTGAGGCAGGAAAATAGGATCTGGAGGCAGGGAATATAAGGCTGATTCAAACTGCAGCTATAACAGAAAATATCCTTTTCATAAGGTGTATGCCATAAATGATTTTGTAACTTTAATTTAGGTAGGGCATACCCAACAAAACCAATGGAATCCTCTAGGGGGTATTTAAACTCTCAAAAATTCTATAACAGAGACCTTGAACCTCTATGCTTGGGCTGCTCCCACACTGTGAAAGATACTTTCATTTTCTATAAATCCCTTCATTACTTCCTTGCTTCATTTGTGCTTTTTGTCCAATTCTTTCTTCAAGATGCCAAGAACCTGGACACTCCTCACTGGTGACATATTTTGGTGATCCAGCCAGGAAGAAAAGATAATTCTAAAGTTTGAGATTCATTGTTCTCCCTCTTCTTTCTGCTCCATACAGGGGCTTTCCCTCTCTTTTCCCTTCCAACCTGGGACCCTTGGTGTGCAGCATCTAAACATGGAAGCAACTGCAGGTTCCTGGCCATGGCCAGTTAAACTAAGGGGTTTTTATGCAGGGAAGCCTTACCTCCACTGCCTGGTTCACTTAAGAGAGTGGAGTCTTTTTCATCTTTTTTTCCTCTCTTTCATTTTCAGTCTTTCAGTGGATGTTTCCTAGTAGCTTCTTGGAAATTGACAGCAATTGGCTTGGATCACTCTCCAGTACTCCATGAAGGCCAAGGAATGAGTGGAAATAATTGCTCTGCCCTAATGGGGAAAGGATTTTTTTTTATATATATATTTTCCACACATGGTTCCTGATCCCTACCAGCAGTGCAGCTTGGAGCAAACTTGTACATGTTTCAGGGAACTTAAACCTTGTTTTCTAATGATAAATTCTTCCCTTATCATACTCAACTGGCTAATGAACAAAAAGGTCCACCCAGCATCTAGATCTTATTACAGTTCATGGCTGTTCTTATAAAGCTCATAGTATGCTCTGGAGGAGAAAACCTGCATGTGGCACCCACCTAAGGTCAGAGCTGTCTGGAACTCTAAGATTGGACTCCACAGGAGCATACTCCACTGGTTCTGCTGACCCCAACCACTCCAAAGAGGATGCTCTTAACAGAGCTTCTGAGGTCTAGTAGTAAAAGCCCTCATTAGAATTTTCTTTCACAGTTGCAATGCTATTTGGCCACAACATCGTTTGGAATCTCAAGTTTACTGTTGGATGGGAAAGTAGAATAGCATTGCATGTAACCAGGCTTTTGTGCTTTGGTCCTAAGCATGGGGTCTCATTAACGTGTGACACCCCCCCTTGGTACAGTTTGGCCCCAGTGCTCTTTGGAGTCTGGGGAGGTATAGCCTTTAAAATTCAAACTGCCATGGAGACTACTTTACCCCGAATTTTGGTTTATAGCCTTCATTGGATTATCTACTGGGGCAAAGTAAAACTGGCAACCTTGTATTGCTATCTCACGGCTAAGGTTCCAAGCTATTGAATCTTTGTTTATGTGTGTGTGTATACACGACTAGATATGTTTATTTGTATGTACACTGTAGAAAGTAAAAAGTTCCTCTTTAAAGTGTCCCTTCTTGTTAAAAAATAATAAAGGTTAGAAATAATAGTTTCTTTTAAACACTAACTTTCTTCAAAGCTGTCTTGCTTTTTGCTAGTAACTAGGTTAAGTCCTATCCTATGTAGCTGTTAGATATAAGGGAATGAGTGCATTCTATGTCCTTGTACTTTAACCAAGATATTTGTGCCTGACATGCTCACAGGCCCATAGCACATTCTATGTCCTTATACTTTACCCAAGATCTTTATGTTATTACTTTTCTAACTCCTTTCAAGCAACTATCTCCCTCCTCCTTGTTTGAACTTCCTTTTTCCCCTTGTTCTCCATTGCCTTTATCTGTTTAGAAAAGTTTTAAGTTGTTAACCAATCAGGTTCAGTTTAGATTGTGAGGTCTGCCTCCAACCAACAGAGATCAGACACAGCAGTAAGGACCCAATGCATAAGGAATAAATATGCCTGCCTTTCCTTTGTTCATTGTATTTTCATGGCAAGAGTACTGGTGAGTGGTACGCTTTCTGCCGAAAGTAAAATTGCCTTGCTTAGAGATTCTTTGTCTCAGTGCTGATTTTTCTTTGAGGCACCGAGCATCTGTTTCCAACATACACTTATTACTATATGTTGTATCTACCAAAACTGGCTAATAGGTATAAGAGTACCCAAAATTAATTAAGTAAATAAGTCTAGGCCAGGCGTGGTGGCTCACATTTATAATCCCAGCACTCTAGGAGGCCAAGGCAGGTGGATCACCTGAAGTCAGAAATTTGAGACCAGCCTGATCAACAAGGTGAAACCCTGTCTCTACTAAAAATACAAAAATTAGCCAGGTGTGGTGGCAGGCACCTGTAGTTCCAGCTACTTGGGAGGCTGAGACAGGAGAATTGCTTGAAACTGAGAGGCAGAGGTTACAGTGAACTGAGATCACACCACTGCACTCCAGCCTGGGTAATGGAGTGAGACTCCATCTCAAAAAATAATAATAAAGTAAGTCTAAGCAATTTTTTTCAAATTCACATGACTTAAAGTATTACTTTACTAAACAGGCTAGCTTTAAAATTATTGGTGGAATAAAATAGAAATGCCTTCAGAATTGTCAGTATACATTTTGTCTGAATTTTACTTTTGTCTTTGTTAGATATTTTTAAATGTCAGTGTTAATTCAAGCTGGGAGCTGCTTGGGGCAAGCCTGCCTCCCATTCTATTCAAAGTCTCACTGAGATAAATGCACATCTGATTGCTTCCTTTGGAAAGGCTAATCAGAAACTCAAAAGAATACAACCATTTTTCTCCCACCTGTGATGTGAAAACCACCAAACCGCCTCCCTACTTCAAGTTGCCCCGCCTTTCTGGACCAAACCCATGTTCATTTTACATATGTTGATTGATGTCTCATGTCTCCTGTGTTAAAAGTAAAAATTATGTACAGTGAATGAGATCAATGTTTTAGGTAAACTTTTTGTGTAAATTAAAATATTAAAGTTAGTTTTGATACTCATTTAATATCTGAGTCATTTCCAATTAAGAAGTGGTTGTGACATGGGAAAATATGTTTCTAAAAGTACATCATTCAATAAGTCCTGTTTCCATAGTTTAAAGTAAAAGAAGCAACTATTCGAAACATATCCCTCGTGATAGATTCTATAGCAAATTCTACTGTAAAGGCTACAGCTACACAACAGATTTTAGACTCTTTTGTGAAAGTTATGCAAAATAAAGCATTAGCTAAACAGAGAAGTACCTGTGCAGCTGCTGGCATTTGTGGCCTATGGGAAAATACATCAAATGAAGATTATAGAAATTCAATGGTAGGGGATTGACGAAGAAATTGCTTAGTCAAGTGAGTAAACTCTTTGTCTATCTCATTGTTTCATCTATTTAGTTTTAAGAGGTTTAGTTTATGGGGACCTTGGGTAAGGAGAATACTACAAACTCTTAGTATTATCCTAACAATAGTCATTATGGTAGTCTCCCTGGTGCACTGTATTCTCTCAAAAGTTTTAAATGCTTGCATGCAGCCGTCTCTAGAATGTCATATGGTCTCTCTTCAACTGGAATAACAGGAACTGAAAGAAATGCACAATCATGAGGACACTGTAACCTATGAATGATGTGCTGAGATTGAAAACCCAAAATGATGGTGACTGAGAGTGGTGCTAAGGCCCTAAGTTTTGGTCACACTCTTATCTAAGTGAGAACCTGATCAAAAAGGAGGAATTTTTTTAAGCAAAATTCTAGGAGGCTGTTGTTTTGGACTGAGCTCATGCACTAGGCCCCAGCAGACCAAACCAACCCAAAATGGAGTCATTTGTGCTAAGACTTTAAGGACACACATAGATCCTAGAGCAAACCAGGTTTTGCTTTTTCTCCTGCAAATCTCTATAACAAACATTTCTAACAGCATAGATACCCATCCCCTGAAGTTCCCATTAAATCTTTTAAGCAAATTCATTTCCTCTCACCTAGAGACTATCAAGCTTCAGATAATCATGCAAAAAAGGTTCCAGCCAATTCTAGGTGAACACACCAACCCTGAACATCAAGAAGCTACCCTGCCTCCACTAGATAGAGCAGGGTGAGTTCTGTGATCTCCAAGAGGTATAAACTATACCCCAAGCCAGAATGAAGCAGTTACAGAACAAAGACCTTTGGTTCTTCTGCCTCCCACAAAATATTTATGGGGATTACATCTCTATGGGGGTAGATGAGAAAGGAAACTAGGGTGGGAAGATAGGGAACATAAGGCCAGTTAACACTTCAGCTATAACAGGGAATATCCTCTCCATAGGGTGTAGGCCAAGTAAATGACTTTGTTATTTTAATTCATCCTCTCCATTTACATAGGGCATACTTGAAGTAACCAATGGAATCCTCTAGGGGGTATTTAAACTCCCTAAAATTCTGTAACAGGGCCTTCGAACCCCTATGCTCAGGCCCACTCCCACACTGTGGAGGGTACTTTCATTTTTAATGAATCCCTTCATTCTGTCCTTGCTTTGTTTGTGTGTTTTGTCCAAGTCTTTGTTCAAGATGCCAAGAACCTGGACACCCTCCACCAGGGACAATACCATATAATCAGGAAGGAATCTCCAATACCCAGCTTCTCTATATATGTGGTTTGGACCACATATATAGTGCCCCAACTTTTATGGTTTCATCCAGAGGCTTTTGCTCTCAAATCACATAGACCTGAAAATGAAAGGGACTTAGAATTCTCAAGTTTCCCTAGGCCACATACAACAAAGAGGTGGTTTTGAATGAGTACAAAGGAATGTCCAGTAGCTGTAGTGCCTGGGATAAGTCCATAGAAAATGGGATAAAATGTCCAGCTCCCTATATCTCCCTGGAAGTGGTTTGTCTGCACACTTTTAAATCTTTTGCCTGGGGGTCAAACTTCTGGCTAGCCTATATCTGGGGAGGAGATGGGGCAGATAAACTACAGACTTCCATGAGCCTGAACAGAAGTGTGGGTACTTCCCTGGCCTCATCTCTCAGACAGTGACAGACATGAATCCATGTGTGCAGATCCTTTCTAGAATCAGTTTGTGCTTGCACCAAGCACCTTATATTCATTTTTTGCTTTCTCATGTTGCCATAAAGAACTACCCAGGACTGGGTAATTTATAAGGGAAAGAGGGTTAATTGACTCACAGTTCTGTATGTCTGGGGAGGCCTCAGGAAACTTACAATCATTGTGGAAGGAGAAGCAAATATGTCCTTCTTCACATGGCAGCGGGAAGGAGAAGTGCCAAGCAAAGGGGGGAAAGCCCCTTATAGAACCGTGGTCCCTCCCATGACATGTGGGGATTATGGGAATTACAATTAAAGGTCAGATTTGGGTGGGGATGCAGAGCCAAACACCCCAACTTCTGCAGCTCCCACCTAAGAGTCTGGCTTCTAAATCACCTAGCTCTGAGAATCGACAAGGCTCTCAATTTATGAGACTCCCTAGACCACAAAGAACAAGAAGGTAGTGTATTAAGAGAGTGTTAAATAAACTCCAGTTTTTTAGTTTCTCCCTGAGGATGGAATGAACTAGAATACTCATCTAATACCCCCAACCTTTACAGTTGCATCTTGAGGAAATGGTTTCTATTTCACCTATCTGAAGGCAATAACAGGACTTGGCACATCCTAATCTACTTGGGGCCATTATGAACATAAACTGTGGTTTGGACAAGCAAGAGGATTTGAGAGGGATCTAGAATCTCTCACTAGGCTGATTGGTGAGATTCATCTCTTACATAAGGCCAGTCTGACAAGACTAGGTGCAGCAGTTATCTTATCTAATGCATAATAACTATCACAGAGTCAAAGAAGAAATAAAAAGAATTTAAAAATATCTTGAGGTGAATGAAAACTAAAACACAGCATAACAAAACGTATGGTCTGCAGCAAAAGCAGTAATAAGAAAAAAAACTTATAACAATAAACATCTACATTAAGAAATAAGAAAGATTTCAAATAAATAACCTAATCATATACATCAAGAAATTAGAAAAAGAAAAACTGACTAAACCCAAAGTTAGCAGAATAAAGAATATAACAAAGATCAGAGCAAAAATAAATCAAATAGAAAATCATTAATACTAAGAATTGTTTTTTAGAAATAATAATATCAACAAATCCTTAGCTAGACTAAGAAAAAAAAAGAGAAGATTCAAATAAAATACAAATGAAAGAGGTGAGATTACAATGAATGCCTTTTTAAAAAAAAGCATTAAGGGACTATTATGGACAATTATATGCCAATGAATTGGATAATTTAGAAAAAATGGAAAAATTCCTAGATATATACAACCTGCTAAGACTTAATCAATTACAAATAAAGAGATTGAAGGTACTAATCAAAAATCTCCTAACAAAGAAAAGCTCAGGACCAAATGGCTTCACTAGTGAATACTACCAAACACTTAAGGAAAAATTACATCAATCCCTTTCAAACTCTTCCAAATATCTACAATAGAAGGAACACTTCTAAACTCATTCTATGAGACATCATTTACCTAAAAATTGAAGCCAGAGAAAGACACCACATAAAAAGAGAAAACTACAGGCCAGTATCTTTTATGAATGTAAATAAAAAATCTTCAACAAAATACTAGCAAATTGAATTAAGTAGCATATTAAAAAGATTATATACCAAGAAAAAGTGAAATTTATTCCAGGTATGGAAGAGTGGTTCAACTTACAAGAAGTAATAATAGTAATATATCATAAGATAAGAATTAAGAACAAAATTCACATATTATCATTGCAAATAAATTCAGAAAAAGCATTTGACACAATTCAGCATACTTTCATGATAAAGACTCTCCTCAAATTAAGTACAGGAAGAATGTACCTCAACATAATAAAGGCCATATATTATAAGCTAACAGCTAAAATGATAATGCTGCAAAAAGCAGAAAGCTTTTCCTCTAAGATCAGGAAGAAGACAAGAATGCTAACTTACACCACTTCTATTCAATGTAATACTAGAAGTTCTAAACAGAGTAATTAAGAAGAAATAAAAAGTATCCCAATTGGAAAGAAAGAAGTAATGATGTGATCTGATATGTAGAATTCCCTAAATGTGCCAAAGATAATTATTAGAGCTAATAAATAAATTAACAAAGTCCCTATAAACAATTTCAATAGTAAAAGAAATCAGTTGCATTTCTATACAATATTTATAAACAATCTGAAAGGGAAATTAACAATTCAACTTATGAAAAAGAATATAATGTTTAGGAATAAACTTATTAAGAAAGCATCTCAGCAGAAACACTACAAGCCAGAAGAGAGTGGGGGCCAATATTCAACATCCTTAAAGAAAAGAACTTTCAACCCAGAATTTCATATCCGGCCAAACTGAGCTTCATAAGTGAAGGAAAAATAAAATCCTTTGTGAACC
>CAUYQU010018378.1:0-38697 GCA_963574635.1 Cheracebus regulus | reverse complement strand
TAATCCAAGCTACTTGGGAACTTGAGGCAGTGGAATCACTTGAACCTGGGAGGCGGATCAAGCCATTGCACTCCAGCCTGGGCAACAGAGCAAGACTCTGTCTCAAAAAAAAATTTAAATGTTAAGGGTTTATATATATATTTTGGAGAGTGTTGTCTTTGTTTTAACTATTGTAATTTGGATAGCCTTTATTGACTCTTCAAAAGATGAAGAGTGAAAGGTGTTGAATTTTCTCAATAGATGTTAAAAAGTGCCCTGGGTGATCGGATTAAAGAAAAGACTTACCGTAAAGAAGATACTGGAAATGAAGAAGTAGAGGATGGAACTGAGGAGACACTGTCTCAGCACAGTGATGGCATCATGGAGTATGGGCCAAAGAAGTCAAGGCCAGGTACTTCCCCAGAGAGGCTGAAAAGGGGGATATCCATGTGAACTGCTTAGGCAGTTCCATCTGTTTTTAATAACTTACATTCCAATTTTAAATAGTTGAGAAATATATAAAAGGATCAAAAATAATATCAAACACCTGAGTCTTCCCCACCTAGAAGTAGCAGGTGTTAATTGGATTTGCTTTTGCCTCTTTGTGTTTAGGAAATAAAACAGTAGAAATCCCCTCTGCTCTCCCTACACATCTCTTTCCCCACCCTCAGTGCAACCACTCTCTTAAAGTTGGCATCTTTTCTTATCCTTATTTTTATACTTTTAACAGCCCATACATTTTTTGTCTAAACATACTATTGTTTTATGTTGTTTAAAAATTTACATACTGTATATATTATTCTGCAACTTGTGTTTTTTTCTGACATTGTCTTAGAAATTATGTTGATAATTATAGATCCAGTTCATTCATTGTAACTGCAGTGTAACTGAGTTTTTACAGTATAGCAGTTTTGTGTGAGTCTGTATATAGCACTATCCATTTCCCCTATTGCTGGACATGTTGATTGTTTCCCATTTTTATTACTGTAAAAATTTTGCAATGAACAGCCTGGAATATGTGCAAGAGTTTCTGTGGGATCTCCATCTAGTAGGATTGCTGGATCATCAGGCCTACGTTTCTTCACAGTTGCCAACTTGTCCACCAAAGTGATTGTACTGGTTTATACTCATATCAGCAGTTTCCAGTTTGCCACCTCTTTGTAAATACTTCCTACTGTTTGATATGCCATTGTTCAAATCCAGTTATCCTGTCTTCCACCAACAGAAATCCTACATATTTTACATTTAGTTGTTGTTGTTGTTTTTTTTCTTTTTTCCTGAGACAGCGTCCCCTTCTGTCACCAGGCTGGAGTGCAGTGGAGCGATCTCGGCTCACTGCAGCTTCTGCTTCTCAGGTTTAAGCAATTCTCCTGCCTCAGCCTCCTGAATAGCTGGGACTACAGGTGCGTGCTGCCATACCCAGCTATTTTTTTTATATATTTTTAGTGGAGATGGGATTTCACTATGTTGGCCAGGATGGTCTTGATCTCCTGACCTCATGATCCGCCCGCCTCGGCCTCCCAAAATGCTGGGGTTACACCTGCGAGCCACCATGCCCAGCCTTACATTTAGTTTTATCTACTGTGTTCATCCATTGTTTCTTCAGAAATAGTCTTTTTCTGACCCAAAACTTCCTTAACTTTTTCAATTGTTTTTTACTTCTTCAAGAATGCTCTTTCCTTCTCGTTTCATCTCTCTTCCCTTTAAAATGACTCAGCTAATTTCTAGGCAGCCTCACTCAGGAACCTTCTTTTCCCTTATTATGTACGTACACATGGTATCCTATTGTGAAAACATTATAAATTGTTATTTCAGGTAGGTTTTTAGAGAAGAATACATCATGAGCAGCTATCGTTTAAAATAGATTATGCAAGTCAGTTTTTTAAAAAAACTTCTTAGAATTTAAAATGTGAAAGATTTTAAATGAAAGCATGTGAAAAAAATAACAAAAGCTCAGGGAAAAATTATTTATAAAGGTACCAAACTTCTTCAGTCTTAAGACTATCTTGAAGTGCTTTTCCCACTAGACTCACCCTCTTCACAACTAGCAGATGCCCAGATACACCTATAGACAATGGGTTAAAAAGGTTTGTAGAAAGAAATGGTTTGTTAGATCTCTTTGGTAATGTGCAATTAGATCGCTGAGTAGGGAAGAATTGGGACCGCTTAGACAATACTTAACACATTAACTTTGCTTATAAGCATATGTAATAAGATAGATATGTATGCTTATATCCCACCTTCTCAGGATCCATATAGGTAAAAGGATAGCAGATGCATGGCTCAGATAATTTGCCTTTTCTCTCTTCCCTTTTCCAGCCCTATCACCAAGAGCACTCCGTAGTCCTTTGTGCACAGGAGGCATTCAGCGTGTTGAATATCCAAAGTTAAATGTAGAACCTAAGTATTTGAGACAGTATGTATTTGTATGCATGTTTATTTACTTGGTGTTACCATACAAATACAAGTTAGTTACAGGAGAGAGTCCCTTTAGCACATTCACTCATCAGTCTCTTTGGATTTAGTAAAAACCAACTTTGGTTTAGAGCATAACGTTCTGGCTATCAGGAACTGTTATATGTCTTTCCTCTGTTGCAGGACTTTCCGTGTGTAGAAAGCCACCCTACAGATCCCATTCACTCTCTCCATCTCCAGTTAACAAACAGAGACAGTTCCACATGGAGAGAAAAAGGCAACACAAGCAAAGAGAAACAGATATCCGCCAGTTCCGAGCACAGGTACTTCCTCATCTCTTGACTACCATTGAGCAGCGGGCAATACCGTTTCCCTTCAGCCAGATGCTACCGTGAACATGCCGTTGATTTAAGGCTTAAAATGATTTAATATTTATAAGCAGAGTGGATGATAGAGAGCTATGTGACATAGCTTATGTCCCCATTAGCATAAAATTATACTCATGAAACTCTTAAAAAAAAAAAATAACCTGGCTGGACATAGCTTGGTGTTCCAGTGGATTAAGAAAGAGGAGATCAATGTGGGTTGTTATTTTCAGAGTGAGCTTCAGATATGAAGGGGATTTGAGGTGGATTAAACGTGACAGGCCACTTGAGTACAAAGAAGATGAGATCAAGTACCCAAGACAGGAATGGGAGGAGGTTGTTGGGATTCAACAACAAGGAAACTGATATGATTACCCACGGAGACTTTCCACTGTGGAACGTGGATTTTGAAATGTAGCATGGATTTAGAAAACTTAAGTTGTTTGCTGTAGTAGGTTTTATAATGTGGTAGGATTTATAATGGCAAAAGACTATAACTAATTTAGATGTCTTACACTCATTTGTAACTTCCACTCAGGAGAATATCAACATAATTGCAAAAACTTGAGAACAAAAAAAAAATGCATGATGTAAAATTTTATGTCACAATTATATATGTTAATGTAGATTTGTAGGCCGGGTGCAGTGGCCCAGCACTTTGGGAGGCAGACACAGGTGGATCACCTGAGGTTGGGAGTTCAAGACCAGCCTGGCCAATATGGTAAAACCCTGTCTCTATTAAAAATACTAAAATTAGCTGGGCATGGCAGTGTACACCTGTAGTCCCAGCTACTCAGGAGGCTGGGGCAGAAGAATCGCTTGAACTTAGGAAGCAGAGGTTGCGGTGAGCCAAGATTGTGCCACTGCTTCCAGCCTGGGCAACAGATTGAGACTCTGTCTAAAAAAAAAAAAAAAGAAGAAGAAGAAGAAAAAACATAGATTTGTGATGCAGAGTCTGAAAGGAATTTTTTTTTTAAGTGAATGAGCTTAGGCTGGGCACAATGGCTCACGCCTGTAATCCCAGCACTTTGGGAAGGCGAGGCAGGCAGATCATGAGGTCAAGAAATTGAGACAATCCTGGCCAACATGATAAAACCCCGTCTCTACTAAAAATACAAAAATTAGCTGGGCATGGTGGCACATGCCTGTAATCTCAGCTACTCAGGAGGCTGAGGCAGGAGAACCTCTTGAACCTGGGAGGCAGTGGTTGCAGGAAGCCAAGATTGTACCACTGCACTCCAGCCTGGGAACAAAGTGAGACTCTGACTCAAAAAATAAATATATAAATAAAAATAAAAATAAGTGAATGAGCTTGATATTTTAGGGGTGGCAGGTATCGTAGGTGAATATTTTCCTTCATTTGTATATCTTTTTAATAACTGTAATATTATATGACCTTTTCCCCTCTAGGCATTTACTGAAGCATTTGAAAGGGAACTAAGAAGACATAAAGTTCAAGAGAATATTGGACCTCTAGGGATACATGAGAAGGAGGAGGAAACAGTGGGTAAAAGTCTCCACTGTGATAAATGGCATTTGATCAGATGATTGGGAAATACAAAGATGATCTTTTTAAAAGAAGAAGGGGCCAACAGGGCCTTAATCATTAGCTCTTTAGAAAAAGGCAGGATTTCATGTCATGATACAGGATTTTGGCTTATTAATAAGGCATTCAGGTTGCTAAAATATGGCAAGACGTGGTACCAAAGAAAACTAGTGTTTTCCCCCTACTTAGAACTTCCATCAGTTTTTAAGGGTTTCTTTGATTTGGCAGTTCATCAGGGGCTTGAAGTTTTCATTGCCTTTGAAACAAATGGTTGCAGAAATTAAGTGAAATCCTGGGGAAAATGCTTATGCTAAAATATTCATAAACAAAACAGGATAAAAAGTGCAGTATGGTTACAACTAAGCATACTACAGTTAGTTGCTTTAGAATTTTCTTAATCTACATGGAAAAAGAGAAGTACATCAAGACATTAATTTTTTTTAAACATTAATAGTGGTTGTATTTAGGGTGTGGGACTATGGTAACTGAAACTTGATGAAGATTCAGTGCTTTTTCAAATTCCAAGGGATGCCAGAAGCCCAAAGATGCCTTTAACTTAGAGTAGATGAATATTAACCAGATTTTACAAATTTTAAGTAAGGTGGTTTGCCTGGGGAATAGTTAGCTGTTTTTGTCAATTTGTAATATTTAATATAAATGTATGAAAGAACTATTAGACCTTTTTTTATTGTTTTATATCTGCTTCTAAGGAAAAAATATACACAGAAGAAGCTGTTCATAAAGGAACTCCAGAATGTAGTCGGCCCTGGAAGATTTGCTCTAGAAAAACCACAACTCAAAGTCCAAGAGGTGGCCTCCCAAAGCCAAATAAAGCAGTTCCAAGTAAGAACCACAGAATTGTATTTTATGGAAAACTGACAGCCTTTGAAAGCATGTGCAACATTCCAGGGACACAGCACTGAAAGCTAACATCCATCAGTTAGCCAAAGAACGTTTTTTAATCACTGCCATGTGGCTGGTTTTCTATAGAGAGCTAAAACTCTTCAGTAAGGAAGTACCTTAGGGAGGCCTATATATTGGCACCCAAGGAATGCCAGGACTGCCAGCTGCTGCTCCAACTTTAGCCTCATTCCTGTGTTTACTCACTCTGCCTCCCTTTTTGTCTGTTTCTGGGAAGTTGGTAGAATGAAGGGGATGCTCCAAGGCAAGCCAATGGCCTGTCCACCTACTGTATATATGTATTTTTTGGTTTGAAGACAAGAGTTTGACTCTTGTTGCCCAGGCTGGTGTGCAGTGGCACAATCTCGGCTTACTACAGCTTCTGCCTCCTAAGTTGTAGCAATTCTCCTGCTTCAGCCTTCCTAAAGTAGCTAGCATTACAGGCGACCTCACCCCACCCCATCTCTACTAAAAATACAATAATTTTTGTATTTTTAGTAGAGAGATGGGGTTTCACCATGTTGGCCAGGCTGGTCTTGAACTCCTGACCTCAGGTGATCCACCTGCCCCAGCCTCCCAAAGTGCTGGGATTATAGGTGTGAACCACCCTGCCCAGCCACCTCTTGTATATTGACCGTACCGATGGGTGCAAAGTTTTATAAGGAAACAAAGTCATGAGAAATGTCAGGCTTTCAGTTACACCCCAAAGACTGCTGGCCTCCCTCCTATATCCTGCAACTTCTTTACAAGATAAAAAAAGACCAGAGACTTTTTCTTCTAAGCACTTGCCTACCAGGAATGTTGAGGAGTCTTCTGTTTTACCATATGTAAGGAAGCTACCCACATGCACTGAAGCAGCTGAGCAATTAGGATGGACTTCCCAGGACCAGCATGTCATCAGTCAGAAGTATTGAGCTTATTTTTATCCTTACCAGTAGTTGGCTTACTCCAATGAGAGAAAGAATGCAAATTGTTATAGTAAGTACATTTAGAATTGTTCTTTTCAGGATCAAAACCACATCACTTACATAAGCTTTGATCTACCAGGGATATTGGATGACAGTTCTTGTCTGCAAGGCTCAGATTAAGGGCATCTTCTTTTACCTTGCAGTGAAAGTAAGTGAACACAGTCTCCTGCCCCTTATGCTGGAGCAGTTTCCATTTCTCTCTGTTTCTGGCCCAACACTAAGCAAAATGTGGAAACAGCAAATTGCACAGGTTGAACAGCTTAAAGAAGAGGCATGTAGAGAAAATCGATCAAAGAAGAAACTCCAAGATGAAGTAAGTTACTGTCATCCTTAAGCATAGGAATTTAAGTCAGAAAAGAGCTTATCCTTGTGAACTGAGTGACCAGCATTATTAACCTACTTGCCTTTGTGTCCCCCTTAAAGATAGAAGAAGCCCTAAGAAGGCATGACCTCCTTACTACCCTTGTCAAGAAAGAATATGAACACAACAAGAGACTGGTATGTTGGGTACTATGATTTTATTGTTATATTCATCGCCTTTATTTGTGCTAGCTGGGCAACAGTCCCATAGTCTCTTAACCTCTAACACCTGCATGTGGAATTTTGCCTAGGTCTTTAACCAAAATTGATAGCCCATGCCTGTAATCCCAGCACTTTGGGAAGCTTTGGTGAGAGGATCACTTGAGCCCAGCAGTTAGAGACCAGCCTCACTAACATAGTGGAACACTGTCTTAAAAACATATATATGGGTGTGGAAAAAATGAGCCTGGCATGGTGGTGTTTGCTTGTGGTCCCAGCTACTTGGGAGGCTGAGGTGGGAGGATCACTTGAGCCTGGGAGGGCTGCAGTGAGTTGTGATCTTGTTACTGCATTCCAGCCTAGGTCCCAGAGTGAGACCCTGTCTCAACAACAAAACACAAACCCAAAATGAGGCAGGGGGAAGAGCTAAGTACTTTGTATGCAGTTTCAGTTAGTCTTTATAATAATGTATTAGAGGTGTTTTCTGTGAAATAAAAAAGCTGAAGCTTTAAGGTATTAATTAAGTAACTTGCTCTGGGTCTCACTGATAAGGGACACAGCTGAGATTTTAATCCAGTTCCGTCTGTGGAACCCCATGGACCCCTCCTAGGTCCCAGTTGGCTGAACTTGGTGCTGTTTGCCCTCTCACATCCTTCTCAGGTCCCAAGTAGAGAGCTGCGGGACTTAGCAGTCTCCATCATAATTTTGACTATGAATTGTACTTAGAGAATTATGAAGGGAGAAGACAGAGGTCAGAAAGTCTGCCAAAGGAAGAGATTTTAAAACCTTTGCCTGAGTATGGAGTAGAGATAAGTCCTAAGAACTGTAATACTAAACAGTTCTGGACACATGTCTCCGGAACTGCATGTGGTATTTTACTATGTGGGAAAAAAACACAAACATCTGAAAAACCTACCAAAGAGACTTTATGTACATGACCTCATTTCATCTTCACTCCTTTGTCAGATATTGTCTAATTTCCTTAGTTTTTGCCTAATTAAATACTCCTGACAACTCAAGCTCTGCTTGAAAGTCTGGGTGTGCCATTTTCCTACTCCTTGTGAGCCGTTATCTGGGTCAACTTTGTTAGCAGCCTTTTGGTGACATGGGGAGGTGAGCCCTCAGTTCCAGAGGAGTGCCAAGGATCACTGCCACCCTCTGTGGTAACGGGGGCTTTTTGGAGCTGCTCTTCAGATTGAGGTGATGAAGCTGCCCCACACACCTGGCTTATGTAAGCCTGAAGACATCATGGTGGGGAGTGGGGCACTTGAGAATGTTGGAGTCTGCATTCCTCTTGTCCTTACCCCTCTCTTCCATCCCCTTTCCCTTTCTTAGCAAGACTTTAAGGACTGCATTCAGAGACAGAGGTCGACCCAATCAAAGATAAAAGAAAATCGACAGCAAATTGTTCGTGCTCGAAAATATTACGATGATTATAGAGTTCAGTTGCATGCAAAAATGATGAGGATGAGGACCCGGGAAGAAATGGTAAGTCTGGCTTTTCTTTCCAGCCCTGTTAAGAAAGTGAACTTTGTAACCTTTGAGGACCACCTTCTTGGTTTGTGACTCTTGTCCAAATTTGAATCCAGAATCTCAGTCGAAATCCTACAGTGCTGGCCTTCAGTTCAGCTTGGCCATGCTTCCTTTCCTTATTCCATTGTGCATTCCAGTCTGTTCTCATTCTTTGTGTCCCTCATCTTAATGTGAAGTCTTACTTCCTCACCAACTCCTACACATCACAGGTACTTCTCCAGTAAAACTGCTTTAGAGGTTTGGGAACATGTTTTAAGAGAGAGGAATTTGAGGTATGATAACATGACTTCAGATTCCACATGAAATCAGGAATAGTGTCAAACAGTTGTGTTATCAGGGGTTTCCACAAGGTATTTCTGTGTCATCTTAATTGGGCTGAAATGATTAACCTTTTGTGATCCCAAGCTAGCAGTAACTTTTATCTGTAAAATATTTTAGTAATTATAGTTAACTTGGAAATATTTCTAGAGGAAGATACTTCTAAGGCTTTGAGGAGAGGGTAAGTACTTGTCTAAGGCAATAGATAGCTCATGAATGCATTGCCATTAGAACCAGTTTTTCTATCTGGAAGTCACACTGATGAAAGGAGGACAGGTGGGCATATCCGAGCCCTTTGAACAGTGTGTTTTCCAGTGGCCTACCAGATGGTCACTCCCCCTCCTCAGTTATGAACATGTGTAGGTGTGGCAGGTTTCTGCTCTGGTGTTCTTTCCCTGTGTACAGTACTCTGAATGTACATGGCTGCTTGAGAATGCTTCTATGAAGGCTGTAAAGAATCTGTGATACATGAAAAGATAATGAACACCTTAGTCATTAGGGAGATACGAATCAGGACTACAGTGAGAGATACCGCTCACACTCACTAGGATGGCTAAAATAAGGACAAGTTGGCAAGGCAAAGGGGAAACATCCCAAAGTCTCCATCAATTGATGCATGGATAAACAATGTGTATTCATTCCTATAGTACGATGTTACTTGGCAATAAAAAGGAATGAAGTATTCATACAGACTGCAGTATAGATAAATCTTGAAAATAGTTGGAGTATGTCAAAGAAACCAAGTATGAAAGACCACAAATTACATGATTGCATTTATAGGAAGTGTCAAAAATATGGAAATCCATGGAGACAGAAAGTAGACAGACTGGTGACTGTCAGAGGCTATGGACTGGGACAGGGAGTGACCGCTAGTCAGTATAGGGTTTTTTGGGGGGTGGTAAAAATGTTCTGTAGTTAGTGGTGATGTTTGCACAATTGACTATAATAAAATATACTGAATTAGTTATTTTAAAGGGTGAGGCTGGCCGCAGTGGCTCACGCCTGTAATCTTAGCACTTTGGGAGGCTGAGGTACAAGGATTGCCTGTGACCAGCCTGGGCAATATAGTGAGACCTCATCTCTACAAAAAATTAAAAATTTAGCCAGGCATGGTGGCATATGCCTGTAGTCCCAGCTACTCGGGCAGCCAGTGGGGGAGAAATGCTTGAGCCTGAAGGTCAAGGCTGCAGTGAGCTGTGACTGCACCCCTACACCCCAGGCTGGGTGACAGAGCACTAATACCCTGTCTCAACAAAAGGAGGTAAATTTTATGATACATGAATAATATCTGAATAAAACTAATATTTTTTAAAAACCTTTGTGAAATACAGTCAGTATATATTACTAGTTAGGCAAAATGATTATATTCCTTGGTGAGAGCTCAGCATGACTTTTTTATGATTAAATAACTGACAGATATTTAAGAAACTGTTTGAAGAGGGTTTAAACATTCAGAAGCAAAGATTACGAGACCTAAGAAACTATGCCAAAGAAAAGCGAGATGAACAAAGGAGACGCCACCAGGATGAACTGGACTCCATGGAGAACTACTATAAAGACCAGGTGGGCTCCTGTCACTTGCTTCTGCTGTTGTGCTCGGTCCTGATCACTTGCACTTGTGGCAAAACTTGCTTAGTCTGTTGACAGTAAACCTCCATGTGTTAACCAAAGTTTGCACTCTACAGATTCGAGGACCCCATTTTCCTTTTTTTTTTTTTTTTTTTGAAGTTCTGGGGTACATGTGCAGAACGTGCAGGTTTGTTAAATAGGTATACATGTGCCATGGTGGTTTGCTGCATTTATCCCACCGTCATCTACATTAAGTATTTCTCCTAATTCTATAATCCCCTCACCCCCTGCTACTCCTCCTCTAAACTCCCCAACCCCCCAACAGACCCCAGTGTGTGGTGTTCCCCTCCCAGTGTCCATGTGTTCTCATTGTTCAACACCTACTTTAAGTGAGAACATGTGGTTTGCTAAGAATGATAGTTTCCAGCTTCATCCATGTCCCTGCAAAGGACATGAATGCATCCTTTTTTATGGCTGCATAGTATTCCATGGTGTATATGTGCCACACTTTCTTTATCCAGTCTATCATTGATGGGCATTTGGATTGGTTCCAAGTCTTTGCTATTGTAAACAGTGCTGCAGTAAACATACATGTGCATTGTGTCTTTATAATAGAATGATTTATAATTCTTTGGGTATATACCCAGTAATGGGATTGCTGGGTCAAATGGTCAAATTTCTAGTTCTAGATCCTTGAGAAATCACCACACTGTCTTCTACAATGGTTGAACTAATTTACACTCCCACCAACAGTGTAAAAGGGTTCCTATTTGTCCATGTTCTCTCCAGCATCTGTTGCCTCCTGATTTTTTAATGATCGAAATTCTAACTGGCATGAGATGGTATCTCAATGTGGTTTTGATTTGCATTTCTCTAATGACTAGTGGTGATGATGAGCTTTTCTTCATGTTTGTGGGCTGCATAAATGTCTTCTTTTGAAAAGTGTCTATTCATGTCTTTCACCCACTTTTTGATGGGGTTGTCTTTTTTTTTTTGTTTGTATTTTTAGTAGAGATGGGGTTTCACCGTGCTAGCCAGGCTGGTCTTGAACACTTGACCTTAGGTGATCCACCTGCCTCCCAAAGTGCTGGATTACAGGCATGAACCACTGTGCCCAGCATGTTTGTTATTTCTTATAAATTTGTTTAAGCTCTTTGTAGATTCTGGATATTAGCCCTTTGTCAGATGGGTAGATTGCAAAACTTTTTTGCCATTCTGTTGGTTGCCGGTTCGTTCTAATGATATTTTGCTGTGCAGAAGCTCTTAAGTTCAATTTGACCTCATTTGTCTATTTTGGCTTTTGTTGCCATTGCTTTTGGTGTTTAATCATGAAATCCTTGCCTATACCTGTGTCCTGAATGGTATTGCCTATGTTTTCTTCTAGGGTTTTTGTGGTGTTAGGTCTTATGTTTAAATCTTTAATCCATCTGGGGTTAATTTTTCTATCAGGTGTAAGAAAGGGATTTAGTTTCTGCTTTCTGCATATTGCTAGCCAGTTTTCCCAACACCATTTATTAAATAGGGAATCTTTTCCCCAGTGCTTGTTTTTGTCAGGTGTGTCAAAGATCAGATGGTTGTAGATGGGTGGGGTTACTTCTGAGGCCTCTGTTCTGTTCCATCAGTCTATTGTTTTGATACCAGTACTGTTTTGGTACCAGTACTATGCGACCATGCTGTTTTGATTACTGTAGCCTTGTAGTATAGTTTGAAGTCAGGAAGCGTAGATGCCTCTAGCTTTTTTTTTTTGCTTAGGATTGTCTTGGCTATGCGGGCGCTTTTTTGGTTACATGTGAAGTTTAAGGTGTTTTTTCCAATTCTTTGAAAGTCAATGGTAGCTTGATGGGGAGAGCATTGAATCTGTAAATTACTTTGGTCAGTATGGCCATTTTCACAGTATTGATTCTTCCTAACCATGGGCATGGAATGTTTTTCCATCTGTTTGTGTCCTCTCTTACTTCCTTGAGCAGTGGGTTTGTAGTTCTCCTTGAAGAGGTCCTTCACATCCCTTGTTGTATTCCTAGGTATTTTACTCTCTTTGAAGCAATTATGAATGGGAGTTCACTCATGATTTGGCTGTCTGTCTTACTGATATATAGGAATGCTTGTGATTTTTGCACATTGATTTTGTATTCTGAGACTGCTGAAGTTGCTTAACAGCTTAAGGAGATTTTGGGCTGAGATGATGGGGTCTTCTAATTATACAGTCATGTTGTCTGCAAGTAGAGACAATTTGGCTTCCTCTTTTCCTAATTGAATACCTTTATTTCTTTTTCTTGCCTGATTGCCCTGGCCAGAACTTCCAATACCATGTTGAATATGAGTGGTGAGAGAGGGCATCCTGGTCTTGTGCCAGTTTTCAAAGGGAATGCTTCCAGTTTTTGCCCATTCAGTATGATACTGGCTGTGGGTTTGTCATAAATAGCTCTTACTATTTTGAGATATGTTCCATTGATACCTAGTTTATTGAGAGTTTTTAGCATAAAGGGCTGTTGAATTTTGTTGAAGGCCTTTTCTGCATCTGTTGAGATAAACATGTGGGTTTTGTCTTTGGTTCTGTTTATGTGATGGATTATGTTTCTAGATTTGCGTATGTTGAATCAGCGTTGCATCCCAGGGATAAAGCTGACTTGATCAGGTGGATAAGCTTTTTGACATGCTGTTGGATTCAGTCAGCCAGTATTTTATTGAGGATTTTCACATCAGTGTTCATCATGGATATTAGCCTGAAATTTCTTTTTTAATTGTGTCTCTACCAGGTTTTGGTATCCGGATGATGTTAGTCTCATAAAATGAGTTAGGGAGGATTCCCTCTTTTTGTATTGTTTGGAATAGTTTCAGAAGAAATGGTACCAGCTCTTCTTTGTACCTCTGGTAGAATTCAGCTGTGAACCCATCTGGTCCTGGACTTTTGGTTGGTAGGCTGCTGCCTCAATTTCAGACCTTGTTATTGGTCTGTTCAGGGATTCAACTTCTTCCTGGTTTAGTCTTGAGAGGGTGTAAATGTCCAGGAATGTATCCCATTTCTTCTAGATTTACTGGTTTATTTGCATAGAGTTGTTTATGGTAATCTCTGATGGTAGTATTTCTGTGGGATTGGTGGTGATATCCCCTTTATCATTTTTTATTGCATCTATTCAATACTTCTCTCTTTTTTTATTAGTCTGGCTAGCGGTCTGTTGTGTTGGTCTTTTCAAAAAACCAGCTCCTGGATTTACTGATTTTTTTTAGTTTTTTTTGTGTGTGTCTCTCTATCTCCTTCAGTTCTGCTCTGATCTTAGTTATTTCTTGTCTTCTGCTAGCTTCTGAATTTGTTTCATCTTGCTCCTCTATTTCTTTTAACTGTGACATTAGGGTGTTAATTTTAGATCTTTCCTCGCTTTTCTTGTGGGCATTTAGTGCTATAAATTTCCCTCTAGACACTGCTGTAAATGTGTCCCCCAGAGACTCTGGTACGTTGTGTCTTCATTTTCATTGGTTTCGAAGAACATCTTTATATCTGTTTTCATTATTTATCCAGTAGTCATTCAGGAGCAGGTTGTTCAGTTTCCATGGAGTTGTGCGGTTTTGAGTGAGTTCTAATTTGATTGCACTATGGTCTGAGAGACTGTTATGATTTCCATTCTTTTGCATTTGCCAAGGAGTGACTTACTTCCAATTATGTGGTCAACTTTAGAGTAAGTGCTGTGTGATGCTGGGAAGAATATATATTCTGTGGATTTGGAGTGGAGAGTTCCGTACATGTCTTTAGGTCTGCTGGGTCTAGATCTGAGTTCAAGTCCTGGATATCCTTGTTAACTTTGTCTTGTTGATCTGTCTAATACTGACAGTGGGGTGTTAAAGTTTCCCACTGTTACTGTGTGGGAATCTAAATCTCTTTGTAGGTCATTAAGAACTTGCTGTATGTATCTGGGTGCTCCTGTATTGGGTACAGGATAGTTAGCTATTCTTGTTGCATTGATCTCTTTACCATTATGTAATGCCCCTCTTTGTCTCTTGATCTTTGATGGTTTAAAGTCTGTTTTATCAAAGACTAGGATTGCAACCCCAGCTTTTTTTTTTGCTCTCATTTGCTTGGTAAATCTTCCTCCATCCCTTTATTTTGAGCCTATGTGTGTCTTTGCATGTGAGATGGGTCTTCACTATTTTTCCAATTTGCCAGTCTTTTGATTGGGGCATTTAGCCCATTTACATTTAAGGTTAATATTGTTATGTGTGAATTTGATCTTACCATTTTGATGCTAGCTGGTTGTGTTGCCCATTAGTTGATGCAGTTTCTTCATAGTGTTGATGGTCTACAGTTTGGTATGTTTTTGCAGTGGCTGGTACTGGTTGTTCCTTTTCATGTTTAGTGCTTCCTTCAGGAGCTTTTATAAGGCAGGCCTGGTGGTGACAGAATCTCTCAGCAGTTGCTTGTCCGTAAAGGATTTTATTTCTCATTCACATATGAAGCTCAGTTTGGCTGGATATGAAATTCTGGGTTGAAAATTATTTTCTTTAAGGATGTTGAATATTGCCCCCACTCTGTTCTGGCTTGTAGGGTTTCTGCTGAGAGATCCGCTGTGAGTCTGATGGGCTTCCCTTTGTGGGTGACCTGACCTTTCTCTGGCTGCCCTTAGCATTTTTTCCTTCATTTCAACCCTGGTGAATCTGATGATTATGTACCTTGGGGTTGCTCTTCTCTAGGAGTATCTTTGTGGTGGCCTCTGTATTTCCTGAATTTGCATGTTGGCCTGCCTTGCTAGGTTGGGGAAGTTCTCCTGGATAATTTCCTGAAGAGTATTTTCCAACTTGGATTCATTCTTCCTGTCACATTCAGGTACCCTCATCAAATGTAGATTTGGTCTTTTCACATAATCCCGTATTTCTTGGAGGCTTTGTTCATTTCTTTTCACTTTTTCTCTAATCTTGCCTTCTTGCTTTATTTCATTGAGTTCATCTTCAGTCTGTGATATCCTTTCTTCTGCTTGATCAATTTGGCTGTTGAAACTTGTGTATGCTGTGTTTTTTCAGCTCCATCAAGTTGTTTATGTTCTCTATGCTGGTTATTCTAGTTAGCATTTCATCTAACCTTTTTTCAAGGTTCTTAGTTTCCTTGCATTGGGTTACAACATGCTCCTTTAAGCTCAGAGAAGTTTGTTATTACCCCCTTTGAGAAGCCTGCTTCTGTCAATTTGTCAAACTCATTCTCCATCCAGTTTTGTTCCCTTGCTGGTGAGGAGTTGTGATCCCTTGGAGGAGAAGAGGCGTTCTTGTTTTTGGTGATTTCAGCGTTTTTGCGCTGGTTTCTTCGCATCTCTGTGGATTTATCTACCTTTGATCTTTGAAGTTGGTGACTTTTGGATGGGGTCTCTGAATGGACGTCCTTTCTGTTGATGTTGAAGCTATTTCTTTCTGTTAGTTCTCCTTCTAACAAACAGGCCCCTCTGCTACAGGTCTGCTGGAGTTTGCTGGAGGTCCACTCCAGACCCTGCTTGCCTGGGAATCACCTGCGGGGGCTGCAGAACAGCAGAGATTGCTGCCTGTTCCTTCCTCTGGTAGCTTCATCCCAGAAGGGTACCAGCAAGATGTCAGCCAGAGCTCTCCTGTATGAGTGACTCCCAGTCAGGATAAATGGGGGTCAGGGAGCCACTTGAGGCAGTCTGTCCCACAGCTGAAGTGCTGTGCTGGGAGATCTGTTGCTCCCTTCAGAGCTGCTGGGCAGGGATGTTTAAGTCTGCTGAAGCAGAACCCACAACCACCCCTTTCCCCAGGTGCTCTGTCTCAGGAAGGTGGGGGCTTTATTTATAACTCCCTGACAGCCTGCTGCATTTTTTCAGAGATGCTTTGCCCAGCAAGAAGGGAGTCTAGTCAATATCTGCCTGCAGAGGCCTCGCTGAGCTGCCATGGGCTCCACCCAATTGCTGTGTAAACTTTCCTGGGACTTTGTTTACACAGGCAAAACTGCCTACCCAAGCCTCAGCAATGGTGGACGCCCCTCCCCCCATGGAGCTCATATGTCCCAGGTTGAGCTCCGACTGCTGTGCTGGCTGCAAGAATTTCAAGCCAGTGGATCTTAGCTTGCTGGTCTTTGTAGGGGTGGGACCCACCAAGCCAGATCACTCGGCTCCCTGGCTTCAGCCCCCTTTTTTTTTTACAGAGAAATGAACAGTTCTGTCTTGCTGGCGTTCCAGGTGCCACTGGGGTATGAGAACAAAAAAAAAAATGCTGCAGCTAAAATGGCTGCCCAGTTTTGTGCTGGAAACCCGGGGTGCTGGTGTTGCAGGCACTGGAGGGAATCTCCTGCTCTGTGGGTTGTGAAGACCATGGGAAAAACACAGTATCTGAGCCAGAGTGTCAAGAGTGTCCGGAAAAACCCCTAATGGCTTTCCTTGGCTAGGAGAGGGAGTTCTCCGGCCCCTTGTGCTTCCCAGGTGAGGTGACGCCCCACCCTGCTTCAGCTTGTCCTCTTCGGGCTGTACCCACTGTCTAACCAGTCCCAATGAGATGAACCTGGTACCTCAGTTGGAAATGTGGAGATCACTCACCTTCTGGCTTGCTCTCACTGGGAACTGTGGACCGGAGCTGTTCCTATTTAGCCACCTTGGCGGAAGTCTTTTTTTTTTTTTTGAGATGGAGTCTTACTCTGTCAGTTACCAGGCTGGAGTGCAGTGGTGCAATCTCAGCCCACTGCAACCTCTGCTTCCTGGGTTCAAGCGATTCTCCTGCCCCAGCCTCCCGAGTAGCATCTCCTAACCTTGTGATCTGCCTGCCTTGGCCTCCCTAAGTGCTAGGATTACAGACATGAGCCAACATGCCCGGCTGGACCCCATTTTCAAGATTGAAATTTAAGATCAAATAATACTTGACCACAGAACAGTATATTGCCCTATGAACATTAAGAAATGTTACATTTGGACTACAAACATTAAATATAAGATTTGAATTTTTTCTTCCTTATCAACAGTTTTCATTGCTGGCAGAAGCCATATCACAGGAACATCAAGAACTTAAAGCCAGAGAGAAATCTCAGGCCCAGGTAATAATTAACAACCATCAGTGGTTGGAGCAGTAGGCTATACCATACAGCCCAGGTGTGCAGTGACTGTACCACCACCTAGGTTTGTGTAAGCACACTGACATTTTGCACAGTAACGAAATCACTTAATGATGCATTTCTTGGAACATATCTACATCATTAAGTGACACATGACAATTTATTTGCATTTTTAGGAAATAGAAAACAAATGTATTATGCCTTTAAAGGGAATGGAGCAAAGACAAATAAGGAAATCCATCTATGACCCAAGACATTTTTATCTTGTGATTTTAACTTTAGTTAGGTCTCTGTGGGAGCTCCTAGATTGTTAAAATTTTTGGAGGAGTTTGATTAGCTGGAAGATGGAGAGGGAACAACAGTAGATGAGGGCCTGGATAAGGGCTGTGATAGCGAGATGACATGCCTTCTCTTTTCAGACTTTACATAAGGTGAAGAGGGAGCTGAGAGCTAAGATGGAGAAGGAAATTCAGCAGCTGCAGGACATGATAACACAGAATGATGATGATGTTTTCTTCCGGGAACTGGAAGCTGAGTGCTTCAGATCTCGGCTTCAGCTGGCTTCCTTTCATTACAGTAAAAGTCCCTTGCTATGAGGCAACACATGTGCATAGGTGAGGGTTCCGGAGGCCTTTCCCAGTACAGAGCTAGAATTGACCCGGTAAACAAACAGTCTAAGCCAGAAAAAAAAAATCATTTTCAAATGCTTTATCTATATTTTCATTCCAGTACTTATGATTTTTTAAATAAAAATTATTTTCTAAAACCTTATTGCTTTTGAATTTATGACCTAACATCTGAAAGGGGGTAATCTTCATTAGTTGTATTTGTGCTAAAGTAATTAACAAGCCTTGTTTGAGCAGCCAACTCCTGAAGCCTGTTGCTTTAAGTCAACAAAAATAAAGAATTTAGAATTAGCACTTGAGGACAAAAAATACATATTCGAATCATTAATTAGAAAAGGAAGGTGGGTGGTTATCAGAGGTGGGCCTTGGAGAACGTTGACAGTACTGTATATGTGTAGGCTTTTTTGTTTTTTGAGACACAGTCTCACTGGGTTGCCCAGGCTGGAGTGCAGTGCACGATCTTGCCTCACTGCAGCCTCTGCCTCCTGGGTTCAAGTGATTCTCCTGCCTTAGTCTCTTTAGTAGCTGGGACTACAGGCATACAGCACCATGCCCAGCTAATTTCATCTTTTTAGTAGAGACGGGGTTTCACTATGTTGGCCAGGCTAGTCTCAAACTTCCGACCTCATGTGATCTGCCTGCCTCGGCCTCCCAAAGTGCTGGGATTACAGGCGTGAGCCACCACGCCCGGCATAGGCTTTTCATAACATGGCTAGAAGACGAGAATATGCAATATGGCAGCCAGATGCAGTGGCATGTGGTGGCTAACACCTGTAATCCCAGCACTTTGTGAGCCAAGGTGGGCAGATCACTTGAGGTCAGGAGTTTGAGACCAGCCTGGCCAACATGGTGAAACCCCATCTGTACTAAAAATACAAAAATTAGCTGGGCTTGGTGGTGCACACCCTGTAATCCCAACTACTTCAGAGACTGAGGCACGAGAATTGCTTGAACTGGGGAGGTGGAGGTTGCAGTGAGCTGAGATGGTGCCACTGCACTCTAGTCTGGGTGGCGGAATGAGACTAAAAAAAAAGAGCATTATGAAAATTAAGCAGGCAGGAGAAACATCTTAGGTTCCCTCGCCCATCCCATGGACTGCACCGTGGCGTGGTGGTGCCCACCTGTAGTAGTCCCAGCTACTTGGGAGGCTGACACAGGACCAACATGAGCCCAGGAGTTTGAGCTACAGTGCACCATGACTGTGCCTGTGAAATAGCCACTGCACTCCAGCCTGGGCAACACCGTGAGACCCTGCCTCTTAAAAACCCAAGGCTGGATTCAGTGCCTTTCTGAGGTGGATTATTTTACTCATGTGCCCCCATCATGACTGACTGCTTTGCTTTACAGAAACTGAGTTTTAAATACTTAAGTTTGAACTTGGCCTCCAGTGAGACACAGGCTTGAAGCATTACTTTGGAAGTTCATTTCCTAACCACCATGCAAAGCTATATAGCTAGCAGCTAGTACAGAGCCTGGCATGTAGTAGGAGCACAGTAAATAGTTGTTGAATGAACAGAGGACAAATCACATTTAGGGCAGACACCTTTTAAATAAAATTTAACTTTAAAATCTGGTCTATGGCTGGGTGCAGTGGCTCACGCCTGTAATCCCAGCACTTTAGGAGGCCAAGGCAGGCAGATCATGAGGTCAGGAGATCGAGACCATCATGGCCAACATGATGAAATCTCAGCTCTACAAAAAATACAAAAATTAGCTGAGTGTGGTGGCGCGTGCCTGTAATCCCAGCTGCTCGGGAGGCTGAGGCAGGAGAATCGCTTTAACCATGGAGTCGGAGGTTACAGTGAGCTGAGATCGTGCCACTGCACTGCAGCCTGGTGACAGAGTGAGACTCCATCTCAAAAAAAAATAAATCTGGTCTGTCTAGTTTGCTACAAGTGTTAACATAGCAATGTTAAACTTTTCCTAAGTAATTACCTCCTCTATCCTGTTACTAGGCTCTTGTTCTGTTGTATATATCCTATTGCATATACATATATTGTAAATATATGGGATATAAAATACAAATCAATACAGTGGGTAACATGGTTAAACCTTCATTACAATGGAGGGACACTTTTCAGGTTAAACTTCCGATCATTAGTCAAACTTTTGGATAATTTGTAGACTATTATAATACTAAAAAAATTAAAAATTGTTTTTGAGACAGGGTTTCAGTCTGTTGCCCAGATTGGGGTACAGTGGCACAATCATGGCTCACTGCAGCCTAGGCCTCCAGGGCTCAAACGATCCTCCCATCTCAGCCCCACCTCTAATAGCTGAGACCATCGGGCACATGCCACTAGGTCCAGCTGGTTTCTGTATTGCTTACAGAGATGGGGTTTAGCCATGTTGCCCAGGGTGGTCACAAGCTAGGCTTAAGAGATTCACCTACCTCAGCTTCCCAAAGTGCTAGAATTACAGGTGCAAGCCACAGCAGGCCTAAAAATCTTTTTTTTTTTTCTTTTTGCCCAGGCTGGAGTGCAGTGGTGTGATCTCAGCTCACTGCAACCTCCACCTACCTACCGGGTTCAAGTGATTCTCCTGCCTCAGCCTCCCAAGTAGCTGGGATTACTGGTGCACATCACCACGTCTGGCTAATTTTTGTATTTTTAGTAGAGGCAGGGTTTTACCATGTTGGCCAGGCTGGTCTTGAACTCCTGACCTTGTAATCCACCCACCTGAGCCTCCCAGAGTGCTGGGATTGCAGGCAGGAGCCACCGCGCCCGGCCAAAAATCTTTAATGTACTAAAACTTTATAAACTTTTAATAGAACTAGTAAACAGCACTGAGGGACAAAGCAAAACAAAAAACAGAAAAATTTCAAGAGAATATAAAAGAACAGCATGCTCACCTTTCGAACTTTTTAATACACTGCCACTACTTACACATTTCCCAGGTGTTCCTTCTGTTGTATCCTGTGCTGTGTAGAGATTTACATAGACCATATTCATTCCTTTTCCATCCATGGAGTTAGGTGGACTTTAGAGTAGTGAACTAGAAACCTTAAAATCCACAGCTTCTAGAAAAATTTTGAGAATTTTACTGCATGATATACCAAGGTAGGGCTGGCAAATATGAGCCCTTATCATAGCCCTGCCCTCCAAAGCAGAGACGGTATTATAACAAAGATGGTCACAGACTGGTGATAGGACCAAGACGCTCTTCCCCACTAACCCCTGACCACCCTCAGAAATCCACGTATGCATAGCCCCCAACAGCTACTCCCAACTGAGCAGTCACCACGCCGGAGAAAACGGGCACCTTCTATGCTCTGCCTGGAGACAGGAGGCCTGAGCTCTGCAACATCACAGAGGCATCAACTAAGGATGGCATGTGTTCCTGAACTTTTCATTTTGTGACTCATGTTGTCATCCTCCATAGAGCCAATCATAAATGTTTTCAAAACAATTACAAACTCAATATTCTTTAAAAATGTTGATGCTGTGATAGTGCAAACAGCATTCATTTTATTGCTCGACTTCGGCATGGGCACATACATAGTTAATTTTTAAAAACCATTTATACAGATGTTATTGATAAAGCTCATGTAACAAATGAGTGAAAATACAAAAGGATATCAAAGCTAAAACACTCTGTAATAAATACAAATACAATGAAAATGATAAAACTTTGTTTTTAAAGTCAGTTTGAGAGAAGAATATTACATAAAGTGAACTAATTATATCTAGAAATAAAACAACCCAGCATTTGGAACAATCATCATCCTAACATAATGTTAAATACCACAAATGGCACCCGTTGACTGTACGCTTAGAAACAAGCAGAAGGAGCTCCTCTACCAAACTAAGGATGGCTAGAACACCCTCTAACTCCCGCCAATGCACTGGAAGTTCAAAGCCCAGATTTAGTGTTGTAAAGTGAATTACATTGTATTCGAAAGAAGAGAATCTTGTGCTCCAGACTATAAACACATGGAAGGAAAAAGGCTTGGTAAAAACCCATTCGGGGCAACAAACTATGTGCAAAACAAAATGTACACTATACACAGCACTATTTAAAACCTACACCAAGATACAAGGCCCTCGGAGACAAAACGCACCTCTCTGTACTGCCTATGAGCTCTACAAAGTAATCTCTGTTCATAACTAAGCATTCATGATGGAAAGGCAAGAGTATGAAAGCAGATACCACATATCTAAAATAATAATACAGCAAGAAGGACGAGAAGAAAAAGCCAGTTAAGAGGGACATGGAAATAAATATTCACATTAAACATGAGGTGCACGTCCATGGTTCAATGACACATTAGGGGTTTTTGCTTAGCACCTATTTGGAAGTAATTGGGTAATGTAACCTTGAAATGGAAATTAAATCATGTTTTTATATGTGTTGGTGATACCACAGACTGTTATAGAGAGTAATTTATTTTTTTTGAAACGGAGTCTTGCTTTTGTCGCCCAGGCTGGAGTGCAGTGGTGCCATCTTGGCTCACTGCAAGCTCTGCCTCCAGGATTCAAGCAATTCTCCTGCCTCAGCCGCCCAAGTAGCTGGGATTACAGGAGTGCACCACCACACCCAGCTAATTTTGTGTTTTTAGTGGAGACGGGGTTTCACCATGTTGGCCAGGGTGGTCTTGTACTCCTGACCCTCAGATGATCAACCCACCTTAGCCTCCCAAAGTGCTGAGATTACAGGCTTGAGCCACCGAGCCCGGCCAATTTTTTTTTTTAAAGCTCTATTAAATCATTAGTATAAAGTTAAAAAGGCACTCAAAAAGCAATGGTATTTGTCTGCTTTATAAAATTGTATATTAAAATAAGTGATAGTAGCATTTCATTGTTGCTGCATCCCTGTCAGTTACAATATCTATAAAGTATCCTTTATGTACTTATTTTTTACTGAAAGATTTTAGAAGTAGGCACAATTACAAACTGCACTAGTGCTTTAATATAAAAGCAAGATGGGCCTGCAACCAATAAGGTACCAGCATGACAGCTGAAAATTACTGATTATCAAAGAACACAGACACCACTTCCATACATTTCAAAATGCAATATAAAAAAACCAAATTGTTTGAGAGGGAAAAGGTAGGCATAAGCATACTGCACAGTTATAACTATGACTAGCTTACTTGTGACAGTTGATTTGGCCAAATGAAACACATTGAAATACTTTACTACAGAAGTAGTTCTCGACTTTTTTAAAGCAGCAAAATCTCCACTTCTTTTATCCCATCCATTCCTTCCCACTCTGCTGCACCCCATGAAAGCTTACTTGAAATTTCAATATATAAAAGAGAAAAATGGACTGTTCTGGATAAAGGGCTGGGAATATGGAGCCTGAGGCCCCTGCTCGAATACCAGCTAGGCCTGCCCCCTTGCTCCCTCTCTCTGCCCCTCTTCTTTGCAACCATCACTCCTGAGGCACCCCTGAGGAACCCTTTGGCTCCAAGAACACAGACTGAAACCCACTCAATCACAGAACACAGAAGACCAGTTTACTTGATAACTTTAAATTCTGCAGCTTAATTATCTCATTAAAATTTTGCTTATTTCTTCACCTGGAAAAAGAAAAAAAATTGCTTATTTCACATCAATTTTGTAAAAAAAAAAAAAAAAAAAAAAAACAGAGCATATTTTTGACGGTTGAATTTAAAAATCCACCTGTGATTTCAGATTCTTTCACTCCCTCACCCCAGAGTTTTGGTTGCTTCTGGATCATACAACATGCCACACACCTTGAAAGCTAAATCTGGACATTTCAAAATCATGCCGATCTTCAACACCAAGGGAAGTGGGATTCCCTTACTTCCAAAATGAGCTCTTCAGTTTCAGAGTAATTTGTATCATAGAGTTAGAATCACTGTTTCTTTAGTAATCACATCCCCATACTACCGCCCCCTCAACCCCACTTCATTCTGTTAGGTAAAAAAAAAAAAGCAGGATTTTCTAAGCGTATTTAATAATCTTTAGAGCAAAATTCTTCCTTTTTCATAATTTTAGCCAATTAAAATTATGAGGAGTTAACACTTTAGGATGGTTTTGTTAATGGAACTTTACACTGTAATTAAAATACAATATAAATTAGGTGCACTTGTCAGAGGCTTTGGTTTACAGAAATAGTATATATAAAGATAAGCTGACCCAGCAAAATAATGAAAATCCCATCCCATCCACATGCTCTGAGAAGTTATAAATATGCAATATTTTAAGATTAAAAGTAAGTCCAAAATACCTAATCATATCGATTCAAGATAAAAACATTAGGGTTGTTTTAAGAGTCTCTTAAAAACAGGGAGCCCCTGAACACATTTTATTGTAGCAAATAAATGACTAAGTTTAAATGGCTGCATTAGGAATCTGACAACCAAAATTATATAGCTGTATTCCAGGAAATTCATTCTTGAAAACTGTAAAAAAGACCCACTTACACTAGGTTGGAACATATAATGCAAAATATAATGCTCTGCTATAGAAAAACACAAACATGTAAAATGGCTTAATTTCTTAAAAGATGATTCTTTTAGCCAATTGTTTACAAAGGTAGAATAATTCAAAATAATTTTATTTTTTTACAAAGAGCAAGTACAGGAGCTATTCAAAATCATGTATTCAATCAAAATGAAATGTGACTTGTACCGACTGCTGAAGTTGTCTTGATGTTTGAGAGACTTGAAATCTAAAGCGGTTTGAATAGATTACCTTTTATAAAAATAGTAGTAGTCTTTAAGGTGTAGAATACTGCCTAACTCTGGAAATGTAGGAAAAGTCAGCATTCTTTAGGTTCAAGATATTAAATTTAAATAGCAGCTGAATGTGGCCTCATGGCAAAGCATAAAGACCTTTTTTCTCCTTGAAAAGGAATTTCAAAATTGTCCTTTCCCCTCACAGTGTCCTAGAATTTAAAAAAAAAAAAAAGGGGGGGGGGTGTTTTCCTGTATTTCAGCATTCTTTGAAATTCTGCTGAAAGAAGGCTGTCAGTCAGGGTTTATAAATAGAGTCCTGGGTAAATCCTTGAAGCTCATCATTCCACAGCAAATCCACATGTTTCTTCGATGGCTGTTAGCAGCTTTTCATAGAGCTTTTCATAGCTTTCATAGGGCGGAATGTCTATTCGATTGAAGCTGTGAATAAGCAAATTAAATTTTATACAGTTCATTCAAAGTAAGTAAACTGGCCTAGCGTATACCAATATAGCTTTATCACTCTGTGTCACACAGAAAACTAAAACTTTGTATTTCTCTAGCAATCATGTTCACTTTTAATGGTATAAACAAGGAAAAAACATATTTTTCTAAAACAGAGATGACCACTTTTGGGTTTTCCTATCAATTTGCAAATGATCTTAACTTTTAAGTCACTTAAACAAGTTGTTTATCATTCCTCTTAAAGGCCCATTTACTAGTAAGTACAATAAATAAAAAGTCAAATCTGTTTGGAAATAACACCTATGTACATGGAATGGGGAATAAAGCTACAAAAATACCTTACCAAGTGTGGGCTTTCGGCAGGTTGTTAGTGCAGGCATCAATCTGGTGTATGGTGAAGAGTCTCGGGCCTGCAGCACCTGAAAATGAAGGAAACTGGGTCAAATCACTGCAGGTGCATGCATTAGTCTCCAAAAATCTTAGAAAAAACTGGTACATAAACCACAGGGTGTAGGGATAGAGGAATGCTGATAAATCTATACTACCAAAGGGCAACAGGAAAAGAATCTGGGTTTTGAAAGCCAGAATTAATCTTGGATAAGGCTTAGATTCCTTAATATATTAGCATTTCCATTTGAGAAGAAGTTCAGGATTAAAATCCCTTTCCCAATTTCTTTTATAGAAAATCATTACCCCAAAAGCTTGAGAAGAAAAGTAATCAGGCAAATCCAAGGTAAAATACATATGCACACATTAAAAAAGATGAGGAACCTAAATGCAAATTTAGACTTCATGACTCAAACTGGGCTGAGAGCAAAAGAGCAGTCTATAGAATCCATTTCAGTTTGCACAGCCACCCCATACGAATATATGTAGCAGAAATACAACTTTACTTTCTGCATCTAGGCAGTATGATGATGATGAGCTCTCCTTACAGAGAAGGGCAGCACAACTGAAAGCAGGCTCTCCTCAGGAATTTCAGCGCATGCGCTGTGGGCAGCACTGTCCAATTATGTACCAGTCTCGCTTTGGATGTCCTTACTCATCACCAGCAGCTTTGAAAAGGAAGTGCTTACGAGGTAAAGGAAGCAACTGCCACCCAGTGAAGTGCCACATTCATTAGCAGTATTACCAACTCATCCCAAAGTTAACCAGCTATTCCATGGAAAACCATTCTTAAAAAACGAATATGGTTGTAAACAACTGGTCCAATGCCATGCAGTAACCGATGCCACACTTTGACAGAAAACATGGTTTCCATGACTCATGCTGCAAAGAATGAAAAAGTAGAGGGGAGAGGCATCTCAGGCAAGTAAAGGTTTCACTAGGTCAAGATGTGAACATGGAAGTGAATAATTTCCCCTACAGTAATGTGCAACAGAATTAAACATCAGGTGACCAGAAAACAAAAGGCAGAGCATCATCACGAATGGTCTCTAGCATGCAGCACTCACTACAATCAGAGAAGCCCGCAGAAAAGACTCTTGGGAGGGGAACAAGAGAAAGGAAGGAGAAGAAGGTATCACAGTGTGAGAGTCATAGGTAAGAAATGAAAAGAGAATCTCTAAGCACATGGTTTACAAAATATCTACACAGACCCAACACTGAGAGTCCCATCCCAAGCCCTTGGCCCACCTGACACCCAGCTTGCCTGTCCCTCAGGCTGTTACCTTGTAATGCTTTGAAACCCTGCAGAGGAACTCGAGAGGATCCTGTCACAAACTGAAGCAATCGTGCTCGTCGCTCTTCATCAAAAAACTCCACAGCTTTCCAGAACCATTTGACAATGTTGCTATCTGGTGTACAGTGTTTTAACCGGGTGTTTACCTTCCAGTCATTAACATCTATCTTTCCAAGTCCACAAATAATGAGCTGTAAAAATAGTACACAGCAATGAGCCTGTGGAAACCATAGCTAGGCCAAAAATTACTCAAAAGAGAAATTTAGATTTGTACTGCTGGCTCCCATTTGGTGGTTCCTAATCAAAGCTGCACATCAGAATCATCTGAAAAGCTTTTCAAATTGACATACCAGGTCCTAGGCTCAGAGATTTTAATTCAGTGCATCTGGTGTGACAGTTGGGCTCTATATTTTAAAAAGCTCCAGAGGTATCATTGCAACTCATTTTAACTCACTGTAACAATTGTATCATTGTAACTCATTGCAGACTCCCTCGCCAGGGTCTGAGAACCACTGTTGTGATAGACTTGACCAGGCAGAAAAATTGTGAGTTTCATAACTTCATAATAAAATTATAATTTTTTTTAAATGGACAGAAATTGAGACCCAAAGAATAAATACAGTTTTATGTGCCTTCCTTGGACCTGCATCATATACTAGTTTCAATACCCATCAGCTTCGTTGACTGAGGGCAATTCAATGTCCTCTGCTGTGATACCACAGTAACATCTACTTCACCACATCCTGTGGAAGCAACTAATAATGCACAAGAACTTCAGAAATGGGTGTGGAATAGTGATTCATAGAAGTTGCTTAATAATTTTTTTTTTTAAGGCACAGTTTCACTCTGTCTTCTAGGCTGGCATGCAGTGGTATGATCTAGGCTTACTGCAACCTCCACCTCCCGGGTTCAAGAGATTCTCCTGCCTCAGCCTCCCGAGTAGCTAGGATTACAGGCACGGACCACCATGTCCAGCTAATTTTTGTATTTTTAGTAGAGGCAGGATTCCGCAATGTTGGCCAGGCTGGTCTCAAATTCCTGACCTCATGATCCGCCAGCCTCAGCCTCCCAAAGTACTGGGATTATAGACCTACATTTGCTTAATAATCTAAGTTGATATTAAAGCACAAAATGCATGAGCACATTGATAGAGACCTCTGCTGAACACATCCTGATGGAGAGTCATACAGATGAACTATATCCAAATCATTTTGATACTATTAATACATCTCCCTAGGGTGTAAGACTAACTCACCTTACTAATCTAACATGTTTATAATAGTGAATTCCATGTGTACTACAAAACATAATTAGCAAATCCTAGATTTTATACAATTAAACCCAGGACTAATATATACAACACTAAAATAAATGTTATAAATATCGTCTTTAAAAAGTGTAATGGGTAGGGTGTGATGACTCACACCTGTAATCCCAACACTTTGGGAGGACAAGGCAGGCAGATCACTTGAGGTCAGGAGTTTGAGACCAGCCTGGCCAACATGATGAAACCCTGTATCTACTAAAAATACAAAAAGCCAGGCATGGTGGTGCACACCTGTAATCCCAGCTACTTGGGTGGCTGAGGCATGAGAATCACTTGAACAGGGGAAGTAGAGGTTATAGTGAACTGAGATCCTGTCAGCCTGGGGAACAAAGTGAGATTTTGTCTCCAAAAAAACCCAAAAAAAAGTTAGCCAGGCATGGTAGTGCACACCTATAGTCCCAGGTACTGGGGAGACTGAGGTGGGAGGATCACTTCAGCATAAAAGTTCAAAACTACAGCGAGTTAGGATCATGTTATCGTACTCCAGTCTGGGCAACAGATCAAGACTCTATCTCAAAAATAAAAATAAAAAGCTTAATGATTCAGGCCCAGTGCAGTGCCTCATGCCTGTAATCCTAACACTTTGGAAGGCCAAAGCAGATGGATTGCCAGAGCTCAGGAGTTCAAGACTAGCCTGGGCAAGATGGTGAAATCCCATCTCTACTAAAAATACAAATATTAGCCAGATGTGGTTGTGCACACCTGTAGTCCCAGCTACTAGGAAGGCTAAGGCATGAGAATCGCTTGAACCTGGGAGGCAGAGTTTGCAGTAAGCAGAGATTGTGCCACTGCACTCCAGCCTGGGCAACAGAACGAGATTCTGTCTCTACAAAAAAAAAAGTTTCATGACTCATTAGCAGTAGAAACTCTAATAAAAATCTTAACCCTACAAAAAAACAACAGAAAACAAAAAACAACAACAAAATCTTAACCCTACCAAATAAAGTCTCCAAATAATGCTTTTATAGGGTTCTGAAATAAAATCTCCAACAAAGTTTCCACAGGGTTCACTGAACACCACACTGAACAGGGAAGAGGTTATCCAAAAAGGATACGGGTGTATTCGATGACATGAAAGACACTTCCTAAATTCTTTCCTTCAGAGGAATGGCAGGTAGAAGGCCAAATCCTCATTTATTGCATAAAGAGATGAAAGTACATTATATTTCAACCTTATTGTCATTCCTGCTATGTTCTCCTCCTTCTAACTACTTCCTTCTGGCTATTTCACTATGAACAATTCAATCACAAAAGGAATGGGGACAGTATTAAGTCAAACTAACCTTTTTAGATTTGTTTGCTAACAGGTCTATTAACAGATTTAGTTAGAAAGGACACTGAAGGCAGTGAATAAAATCATGTTTCAAATTATTAGTAGACTTCAAATATTTGTGTTCTCCCTAACCACTAAATACATTTGGGACCTATAATAAAACTTTTCTTTTTTTTAAGTAGTTCAATAGGAAATTCAGATGTATTTGTTAAAGGTCTTAATTATAAAATCAGACCTGAGGTGTTTAAGGGCCAGCTTTAAAAAGAAACAAAAAAACTATTAACTGTTTAGTATGGCTGATCTTAAAGACATTTAGAGGCCAGGCGAGGTGGCTCATTTGGGGTCAGGAGTCCTAGACCAGCCTAGCCAACATGGTGAAACCTCATTTCTACTAAAAATAAATTAGCCAGGCATGGTGGCATGCGCCTGTAGTTCCCGCTACTTGGGAGGCTGAGACAGGAGAATCACTTGAACCCAGGAGGTGGAGCTGCAGTGAGCTGAAGTTGTGCCACTGCACTCCATCCTGGGCAACAGAGCGAGATTCTGTCTTACACACACACAAAAAAAGACATTTAGATACAATTTATACTAGGTGTTTTATTTTCTCCATGATCTTGTCTATCAAATGCTTTCTTGCAAAGCTTACTATAAACCAATTGAGAGTAGGCTCTTATCCAAATAAATTTCAATATGGTAGACTAATCAGGTTTTACTTAACTAAATCAGTAACCACTAAGTTAGGGAATAAATACATATTGGAAGAATGTACATATAAGACATGAAATCTGTTTAAAATAAGAAAGTACAGGATAGAGAAATAAATTTAAAATGTTCACAATGTAAGAGAGATTGCTCACAGCTGGGCGTGGTGGCTCACGCCTATAATCCTAGCACTTTCAGAGGCCAAGGCAGGCAGATCACTTGAGCTCAAGAGTTTGAGACCAGCCTGGGCAACATGGCAAAAAATACAAAAAGTTAGCCAGGCATGCTGGTGTGTGCTTGCAGTCCCAGCTACTTGCGGGGCTGGGGAGAAAGGATCGTTTGAGCCCAGGGAGGTCAAGGCTACAGTAAGCCATGATCGCACCACTGCACCCCACCCTAGGTGACAGACAGAGTGAGACCCTGTCTCAGAAAAAATAAAAAGAGAATATTCACTTGTAGAAATTCCAAAACATGAAAGACTTCCAGTGAATAAGAATTATCAAGCACAGAACCATGAAACTTAGAAAGCACCAGAAATATGACTTTCCTCTAAAACTAAGTAACAAAATAATTCCCAATCCTTCTTTATTACACTAGTGATGTTATAATACTAATGCACTAACCTCTAACTCCTTCTCATCAAATGTCTTCAGCAGATGTTGTGGAATTACTTCATTAAATCCTTTCTGCAGAGCCAGGAATTGAGCCTCAATGCCTCGTAAAAATCTCCAGTTCACATACAGCCTGTAAACATTAGGCAGGGATTTCATATAATCACATACATTTTCATATCTGGTAATTATTATAAATCTCTACTTTAGCAACATTGCATTTTACAAGCATCTAAAATTAACAACTTATCCTAATGTCTAAAAATAAACATCAGACTAATGGAGATAGATGAATCTGGAGGTGTGACGCAGTTCAATGTTGATGAAAAGTGGTAACCTTCTACTAACAAAAGCAGCATCAGTAGAGCTACCCTTCAAATCAGAGAAGCTCCTAGGAAACGGGACATCTACCAGAGCTGAGTCTGAAGTTAAAATCTTCATGAAATTTCTTTCTAAATGTAAAGCATATAGGCCAATAACTAGAATAAAGAGCTCATTCACTCAAAAGTGACAATTTTTCTGATTTTACTTGCAAATGTAATTTGAATGTGTTGGGTATTCTGTTTCTATTTGAGGGAGGTCTATGAGAGAAAAGGAGGTAGAGAATCCTCATATCCAAAATGAAAAGAAATAGTAAAAGCCAATAGCAAGCACTTTTTGATTAAATACTCATTGTTCTCCAGAGGCTATAAAAATTCTGGAAGGTGTCATTTTACCAATAAAAAATGTGCTAAACTACATCTATTGTGTGAATTTATGATTTATAAGTGAATTGCTTTTATTTATCTATCTACCCAAGAAAACCTCTCCATCTCACATATCACCGAACTTACGCATCTGTCAAATTTGTTAACATTTCCAACCTTGGAGAAATAAGTTCTCCATTTTAAGAAATAAGTTACTTAACATTATATCTTTTGGAGGACCATATTTTTGTTTGTTAAGGGGACAGCAAAACTGTACTACTGTAAAAGTTTTTCTTTGTAATTTTTTTATCTCATACCTGTAGTTGGCAAAGGATTATTACTATATGCTCTAAACATGACTGAACCCTGGAGAGCAGGATCCAGAGACTGAGTAAGACACATTAGGTCTTCCAAATGAGACACTGGTGACAGTAAAATAGGAAAGGCCATTCTTCTACCCTCTCTCTCCTTCTTTCCTATTTCCGGGCTCATCACCTCCACTTCATCATCCTAGGCAAACACTTTATTTGGTTGCAGCCTCCTGAACATCTTCAGCATAATTTTTTTTTTAAATGGACTTTGTTCCTATATAATTTTTCTAAGATTTACTTTTCAAATTTGACAGTTTATGCGGTCTTTCATTTAAATATCCACATAATATTATGTTGAATGTATAATATAATCATTCCTCTCTAAAAATATTTTAATAGTGCAGTTTTTTTTTCACAAGTAGTATGTAACTGACCATCTTTCCCCGTATTTCTTTAAACATGTATGTTTCTGCAGAAGAGCCCTAAACACTGAGCTGCTAGTTAAAGGGCACATGCTGGTGTCACACTGCTTTCCAGAAAAGCTATGCCAGTGTTCACTCCAATCAAATGGACCTCATTTTTAAACTAGGAGTAATTTTCGTCAGTAAGATTTGGGAATATAATCTATACAAAAAAGTATAGGATGCAAGTTTCTGTGTACATAAAGTTCAAATTCAAACTCCCAAAACTGACTACTATAGTTCTATGTTTAGAAGACTTTTTACTTCTCATAGGCCAAATTAGCCCAATATATAAAAATTCCTCAATTTTTACTTTATGAAATCTGAAAAACATTTATTTACATTTATCCCTAAACTCACAATGTGCTCATTTATAAACAGGCCAAGTGTGAATAATATACAGCACAAAAGCCCTTCTGAATTCCCACCTGTGGTAGCTATACCACATGTGGCCCCAATGCCCACGTCTCCTGGTATTTACACCTTTGTACGGCTCCTCCTCCATGCTGAAACAGGGCTAGCTGGCTCAGTTTAACCAGAAGTAGACAGCAGAAGTCATGTTGGCCAGGACCAGGCTTAGGCCTTAAAAAGATCTAGCAGCTTCTGCTTTTGAGCTCTAGAAAGCTGGCCACCCCGTAAGAAGTCTGGCTATCTTGCTGGGGGAGAGAGATGGCCCTGGAAAGAGGAAGTGGCCTTTGATATCACATAGGGAGAACCAAGGAACTAAGCCAACAATGAGTACTAGACTCCAGACAGTGACTGTAATCAACAGCCATGCCAGCTGGCCCTCAGCCATTTGAGCTATCCTAGTTATAAGTCAAGAGGCCATCTTGGCATTGCAGGCCTAGCTCACAACTTGTCCAGCAGCAGTATATCATCCATCTTGTTCTTTTGCCCAATTTCCTGACCCTTGGAATTGTTAGAAATAATAAAATGGCTGTTTTTAATAAGCCACTAAATTTTGGTGAAGCAGATTTTTTAACACTAAATAATGCTATCTAAATATTTAAGTTTGTTCATGCTAACATTCTGGAACATTAAAGAAAAAATTCAGCCTTAAGAACACAGAAGTGTTTACCTGACATATTCTTTTTTATTTTCTTCATTAACAGGGATACTTTTGCCATTTGGTTTAAGTTCATGCTGAATAATTTCACCATATGCATTATGTTCAACACAGAAGGTATGGTCCAAAACACCTGTAATATCATTCTCACTGGATAGGAAAAAGGAAAAGATACATCACTGGGAAACGTAAAATACAGATCCTATAGATGTATTAATTGGTGAGACAGATAAAACTAAGATAATTTTTATAATATGACAAATGTGAAGTCAGATTCAGCTTATGAACTCCTACACTACCACACCACCTAGTTCTTTCTGGAGAGAAAAGTCAAAGAGCTTTTAACCTTCATAAACACAGGAAACATTTAACTTCCTGAATAATGAGAAAGAGCCCTGGTCAAAGATGGGCCTTGCTAGAACCACCAGCATAAGACAATTTCAGTTCTATTTGGCATTCTGAAGAGCCCCACTTGGTACTGTACTATAAATGGCCAAGTGCCTGTTTATCCCTATTGAGAAAGCTACTGCATACTTAGCAAAAAATAAACACTGCCAGTGTATCTTCATAAAAGAATGACCTCTTGCAAAACAGAATCAGTTCTTAGCTTAAATTCAACAATTAGCTCTTACTCTAAAAGTATGGTTCCAACAATCACCACTTCATTAAAAGCAATGGCAGCAAGAATTTGCTATTCTAACACATGCAGGTTTGGAACAAGATTTGCCTCACATTGAGGAAATCATTATATTAAGTACTTTTAAAAAAAGAATATACTAGTTTTTTTTTCCTTTTTAAAGTAATAACACTTTCTAAGTTTAAGGAATTTGAAATGTATAAAGAAGCTACAGAAAGGGGGAAAACTTGTGTGTTCCAATCACTCAGATAACCACTCAATATTTTCTGTGTATAGTAATTTTTTAAAAATACATCAGTTTTGAAACATATTTTTTTTTTAAAAAAGCTCAGAGTTTAACTATAATGAAGAGATAGAAGACTCAATACATACAGTATCCACACTAAACTGTTATGAAGATCTGGATCTACTAACTCCATGTCATCCAAAGTAATTGACTTCCCAAGCAACTGCTTATAAAAAGGCAATGTGAAACCACCATCAATATAATGTCCATGAAACACAGCCATTCCCATTATTCGTCCAACAAAGTGGAAATAGGATAAATGTTCCTGCAATTGAAAAGAGTGTATATACTTGAGTTAGAAACTACTCAGGAAAACTTTAATAAAAATGAAATATCTCAACAACATTAATTTTTTGAGAGTAAGCATCAAATTTGTATTCTTCAATATAGCCAGGAGGGAGTATTTCTCTAGGGCATACTCAGGAGTCTCTAGATCACCAGAGAACAACATATTACACAGGGTAATAGGCCCTTCTCACAGGGTCCAGTCATTTTGTCAATTTTATCTTTTAGAAATTAAGTCCAAACTATGGTCCCCCAGCACTTCATTCAGCTATTTGGAGATCCTTTTCTCTTCCTTCTCTCGCCTCCTGCTGAGCCCTTGTCATGAAAAAAATTTTTCAATCCTAAACCTCCCTACTTCCTTGACCTAACCAGAAATTAAATATCAAAACACCATAGATTTAAGAGCACAGATTTGGGTCAGACTTGGATTAGAATCATGATTCTGCTAGTCACTGGCATATAGACAAATTTACCCCTGTAGGACTAGCTGTCCACATCTGGAAATATGAGAATAACAGTATCTATCTAAAAAGCATCTCTATGAGGAGTAAAACGAGGTGATGTTTGAAACCCATGAAACTGGACCTGGCATATGTAAGCACTCAATGAATGTGGGCTATCATCACTACAGTGGCAGCAGTGGGCCCTCCAAACAATCTTCACCTCAAAATCCTCCCTAAATAATTTCCTGAAAGAAATCTAACATTTCTACTCTGTTTGCATAAATTGGTCAGTCATCACAGATTGTTTTGTTAGATGTTTGTATTTTTAAATTCTTTTACCCATTTACTAAGTAATCTTTTAAGCTCATCTTTAAACCTTATCTTAAAAAGTTTTTCTTTTTTAAAACACACACACACACACACACACACACTTACCAAAGTTGCATTAAACTATTTGATAACCTTCTTTTCACTTAACACATCATAAACACCATCTTTCCATATCATTAACTGTTATCCCACATTATCATTTTAGTGGCTGTATAGTATGCCCTTGTATGGAAAGACAAAATAATATAAAAACAGTACATTAGTAATAACTGCTAACTTCTGTTGAGTGCTTAATAATGTAGTCGATAGAGTTGTGGAGTTAATAACATACAGCACTGTGCTAAATGCTTAATGTACAAGGTCCCATCTAATTCTCATAACCTAACGTATTTATTAGCAATGACAAAATTGAAGCTTACGTCCACGAACTTGCCCTGACAGGTTACAAAGCTAGTAAGTGACGAGACGATGACATGTCTTTCTAATTCGAGAATCTATGCCTTTAATCACTTGCATTATTCTGCTTCATGTCATAACTTAATCAGTCTCCCCTCTTGAAGACAAGTGTGTTGTTTTCAGTTGGGGCCTACTATAAACAGTAAACATCCCTGTTTCCAAACTGTAGCATATATCCATAATCATCTGCTTGGGAAAACTTTGTAGAAGAGGAATTGCTGAGTCAAAGGGTACAATTAGGACAAGGACAAAAATTTCTAAATAATAAACCATGTTAACATGTAAAGATGAAAAGTATTATAGGTCACAACTTAATTCACATCATCATAACAAAAAACCATACCGGATTAACAGCAGAATCAGGATTGATCTGCAATGTATAGATATCATCTCTTGAATACTGGAAGAGGCCATAGTATGGATTCAACATTTCATGTGACAAGAGATACAACCATTCCCTAGAAAACAAGATATGACCAAGGAATTTTTTTGTTAATGTATATATTTCTGTTAAGATATGCCGTTAATTAATCATTTTAGCAAATAATTTTTTTTAATAATAAAAGGCAAAAAAGCAGTAAGTACAGTTATATAAGATCACATTGGGAAAAATCTACCATGTCCAAATAGCAAATAAAAACTCTATTTCGTTACACTGAAGTAACATCTCACTCAAAATTTAGGCAATTTTATTATATTTTAGTCAAAGAGTATAAAAGTATTATCTACCAGTTCAACTACTCACGAGACGATATAGTCCGGTGGTCTGTTACTTTTTCTTTTTTTCTTTTCTTTTTTTTTTTTTTTTGAGACGAAAGTTCTCTCTTGTTGCCCAAGCTGAAGTGCAATGGCGTGATCTCGGCTCATTGCAACCTCCACCTCTCTCCTGCCTCAGCCTCCTGAGTAGCTGGGATTACAGGAGCACACCACTACATCCAGCTAATTTTTTATATTTTTAGTAGAAACAGGGTTTCACCATATTAGCCAGGCTGGTCTCAAACTCCTGACATCAGGTGATCCACTTGCCTTGGCCTCCCAAAGTGCTGGGATTATAGGCGTGAGCCACCTCGCCCAGCCTGGTCTGTTACTTTTAATTGCCAAATAAATTTGTAATCCATAATAAACAAAACAAAAGGAAGAATATGGTTTTATTTCAAAGTGTCTGTGTGAGGCTGGGGGTGGTGGCTCACACCTGTAATCCTAGCACCTTTGAGACACCAAGACGGGTGGTTTGCTTGAGCTCAGGAGTTAGTGACCAGCCTGAGCAACAAGGCGAAACCCCATCGTTACAAAAAATACAAAAATTACTCAGGCTGGTAGCATATGCCTATAGTACCAGCTACTTTGGAGGCTGAGGTGGGAGGATTGCTTGAGCCCCAGAGGTCAAGGCTGCAATGAGCTGATATCGCACCACTGCACCCAGCCTGGGTGACAGAGTGAGACCCTGTCTCAAAAAAAAAAAGTCTACATAATCTGTACTATCCAGCTCCATTATCATGGCAGATTTATACCACCATACTATATAGACACATAATATAGTATTGATTTACTCTTAATTTTGGACAAAGGTATATTTTGTTTTAGTTTTTTTTTGTTTGTTTTTGGTTTTTTTGAGACAGAGTCTTGCTCTGTTGCCAGGCTGGAGTGCAGTGGCGCCATTTTGGCTCACTGCAACCTCCCTGGTTCAAGCGATGCTCCTGACTCAGCCTCCTGAGTAGCTGCAATTACAGGCACATGCCACCATGCCCAGCTAATTTTTGTATTTTTAGTAGAGATGGATTTTCACCATGTTGGCCAGGATGGTCTCAATCTCCTGACCTCGTGATCTACCCACCTTGGTCTCCCAAAGTGCTGGGATTACAGGCGTGAGCCACCGCGCCTGGCTTTGTTGTAGTATTGAGTAAGGCATTTTATTATCCATTTCATTATCTTTCACTGTATAAACCCTAAAACATACCATGATAAAAATATAAGTGGACAAAGATTCCAAGGCATTTGGTGTCAGTATGGACTCAAGGGCAAGCCTGCATTCTTTGGGGTATGTTCTGTACCACTTCTTGACTTCAAATGTAAATCAATGTTTCAAAAACTTATTATAAAAAGTACTACCACCTCTAATTTATTAAATCCTTGATATTTTCAAAGTATAAAAGATAATTTGTTACTCACTTTGGAAATTCACTAGTCTAACACTTTAAGAGATGTAGTTCTAGTCTTAATTCCTGTCATTCCTTGGCTAAGGAAGGTTATTTAAATGACATACTTTGATATTATGGATTAAACAGATTGAATATTTTTAAGCAAATGCAGAACAGTATTAAACCTAGTTAAATCAAAATGTTTCAAAATTCTATGTGATGGAGTCTAAATCAAATTACTACCACTATGTAATATTCGAAAAACTATTCTAGAGATTAAAAAAAGAAGTGATGTCTCCACATAAGCAGCCTTCCCAACACTCATCTGATGTGTCTTGTGTTTCTGGAGTGTATATGTGTTTTTCAAAAAGAAAATCCAAATTTTTGTTTTGTTTTACCAAGTAGTTAGAACACAAATAAGAATAGAACTCAACTACTTTGAGATTCTATTATGAAATGAAATTCAGAAAAAGCAGATCACTGCCACATTCCATTTATTCTGCTCAAACCCTGACAGTAGTAAGGTTAAAAAACAAAAAACTGACTACTAGCCAGGCATGGTGGCTCATGCCTATAATTCCAGCATTTGGGAGGCTGAGGCAAGAGGATCACTTAAGGCCAGGAATTTGATACCAGCTTGGGCAACACAGAGAGACACTGTCTCTACAATAAAAAATTTTTTAATTAGGCATGGAAGCATATGCCTATAGTCCTAGCTCTTTAGGAAGCTGAAGCAGGAGGATCACTTGTACGCAGGAGTTCGAGGCTACAGTGAGCCATGATCATACCACTACACTCCATGGAGGCTCGGTGGCAGAGTGAGACCCTGACTCTAAAAAAAAATAAATACAATAAACTATTTATTTGATCCATATATATAATTATAGTACTTAGATGCCTTCAGCAGATGATGAAGTTTTCCCAATAAACATTCAAACTCTAGTTATGAGTAATAAGAATTCCTCAGAAACTGGGTGCGGAGTATACGGGACTGGGTGCCCTTTTAGTCGGGCTTGGCTGGTCCCATCCCCACAAGGAGAACAGCAATTGGAAGCACTGAGGAGTGAGAGCAAGCACAGCTGAACCTGGGAGGGCCCAGCTCTGTGGGGAAGGGGCGCCCGCCGA